>VWZW01006009.1:1552482-1563947 GCA_013397115.1 Edolisoma coerulescens | reverse complement strand
TGTGGTTTTTTTTTTTTTTTTTTTTTTTTTTTTTTTTTTTTTTTTTTTTTTTTTTGTGGGAAGGGCAAAGTTCTCAGCAGTATTTTCAAACAAATGCTTCGGTTTAACACTGCCTTTTTGTTCCACACAGAATTTTATGATGATGACGAAGATAGTGGCATAAGTTATTCTCTATGGATAATAATGCATGCTTTGCTTAAGGACAAGTCTGAATCCCATTTCTTTGAATCAGCTCTGGTGTTCATCCAAGATCACTGACTGTACTGCTTCCAGCCAGGACAGGGTTAATTTTTAAAGTAGTCAGGAGGAGGCATGCCTAGGACCCTGAGGTTGTTCTGTACCTCACATTATTCTCAGGGAACAGGGGAAGGGCTCCTTTCTGGATCAGCGTAGTGTGGCCAGGGGAGCGGGCAAAGATCTCTGTTGTTGGGGGTTTCTGTGTGAATCTTACATTTACCTTACCTAAAACTCAAACGCTCAGCTATAAGGCACTTGGACAACAATGCTTGAAAAGCAGTCCTAGGACTGCCCACACCCACAACTTCTACTTTCAAAAATAGCATATAGTAGTCTATGTGCTTTATGATTCTATGATGGTGTCTTTTCACTAAGAGACAAAGTATCTGCATGAAAGTTTAACTTTATCAAACTCTCATGAAATAACAGAAATGAACAGAAGACAGGTTGAAAATATGTAAGCTTCAGAAACTTTCTATAGTTTCTGATTAATCCTAGTTCATTACGAATTTTATTGTCACTGTACAAGAAAACAAACATTTTCTGCAACTTTCTGGCAATGAATTTTACAGGTACCTCATCTGACTCTAAAACTGTTGCATTTCTCTCGCTTTTGTTAGAGTGAGACCAGCCTCCACCTGTGACATTCTGCCATTATCATCTTGCTCAGCCTTTGTCTTCCAGTGATTTGAATTAACATTTCTCTCCTACACATGCAGAACGTGACAAGAATGTATAGAGATAACAGCAGAAAAAAATCTTAGGAGAAAACTGAAATACAGTAAGCTTTAAGAGATGAACATCAAGAACTAAAAGACTAACCATAAAGAGAATTTTCAACACCTTCCTTACTATAATGCAGACAGAAAAGTAGTATTATTGTTATAAATTCCAGAAACTATTTTTTCAGCACATTTAATAAAGGAATGCATTGCCACAGAAAAACTGAGGCCAAGAACTGAAAACAAATAAAATTAGTGCAGTATTTCCTGAAACAAGAACAGTTTCTCTAAGTATTATGTCACATTAAGTATATTAGTAAGTATTGCAGAGATTTAAGTAATATTTTTCTTACACAGTTAAAGAGGTAATTTGCAGGTTATTGATTTTTCTAGTTGCCAGTGAAAACTTCTGAAGGAATATTAAATATTCTGCATTTTGATTTAATACTTGGCAGTTGACATATCTAATAGAGAATTAATTTCTTTAAAATCTAGCATCAGTTTTTGCTGAAGCATGAACAGTAAACAAAACAGAGCTTTATTCTGAAATAGTACTACTGTCTGTTTATTCCATTAACTAAAGCAGAATTATCTCTTGGATCCAACAAAATGGCCAGCAAAGTAGAAAAGATGGTCTTTTTATCCTTACTTTGTATCAATTTTCACAGACTAAAAATTCCATGAGTTCTAAATTATTAATACTTACAGTGAGAAGTGCTGTTTTCCTTTTTTCTTGTCATTACACAGATTTTAGAAGAAAATTTTTGTTTTAAAAGCTAGATTCTCCAAAAGCTTTCACTTATACAGTAAGTTAATATATGTCCAATTATTCCCTAACTGTTGACAAAAAGAGCTGAAATTTAATTGTGATGTTTCTTTACCCCAAAGGTGGCATTTCAGAAGTGTAGCTGACACCCTGCTGCAATGTATAACAAGAACACTGATGCAACGCTTCCATTTCAAAAACACAAGAGAAGTTCTTGAAATTACACTAGAACCTACACCTTCAATACACATTAAACACATCACAGAAAAAGAAAAGGAAACAGCCAAGGGGAGATAGGCAAAAAAATTTTCAGTAATGCCTTCAATAACCTTTATTTTTGTTGTGGTTCTCCTCCCTCCCGGCTTGTGAGGTGAATGCTCTTGGCTGTGCTCTTACCCATTTAAGTGCAAGTGCTGCTGTACCCAGACAGCAATTCACTGCCTCCTGACACTGAGGCTCCACCCAAGCCGCTGTCTGGGACACCTCAGTTCCCCACCCCCCAAACATAGGTTTGCATTCTTGAAGATGCAGCATCTATGGCTATGCTTTGGTCTTGATCAGGACATGACAATTTTGGTTGTTTCTTCAGTTTGTGAGTATATGATAAAAATCACTTAATTGCATTGTACTGCACATAAGCAGTTACATTTCCAACACAAAAATACCTTGACTGGCAAGAATCAGGGAGAACAGCTGTAAAATCACAAGTATCCCCACCTTTTAATGTGTTAAGTAGCATTTATTTAATTCCAGCTAATTTTTCTTTCCAGTCTCTCTTCACATCTGATTTTCTTCTAGTAGACATTTTGTCTTCAGCAACAGAAAAGTATTCTGATGCATGGCTGGTATCAGTAGAGACAGATGTTTGACTGAGCTCTTAAGTGTCAGAAGTGCTGTCTCTTAGCATTCCTCCTGTCTCACTCACTGCAAGCACAGAACCTCCTAAAGATGGATCACTGCATGTGCCAGGAACAGAACAAGCTGTATTCTGAAACTGTACAGGCTCAGGTTTATCCTCCCTTCTAGGACACACACAATTGTTTTCAGCAACAGTTTCTTCATCTTTTACCTTTTTTTCTTCTTGTGTTGCTGTAATGAGTTGAGTGGAAGATGCATTCTCATATTCAATGGGAAGGACTCCTGAACATAAAGGCTGATAAGGAGTGTTACCATCACCCAGCCTTTCTGCACTTTCAGTGCTTTTAGATGAGTTCATAGGCAAACATGAGCCTTCACATTTTGGATGACCCTGAAGAAAAACAGGCTCTGCACACTCTGAAGATACAGGTTTCCCTAGATTTAGAAGTGTTTTGTCAGGAGATTTCATTTTCTCCTTATCCATTTTTTCTGTTCTATTTCCAGAAAAAAACATGGAAGAAGTCAAAAAATCAGAGGTATTTCTGACAATGCCTCCAAATGAAAATACTGGTGAAGGCAATGGAAAGTTACTTTTGAAAGAAAATGAACAATTACTGGTGGGAAGGGGTGTCTTGGAGATACCATTCGCCCCAGCTCCAGTGCTGGTTTCTGAAGTACTGCAAGCCACAGTTTTGCTGGATTCTGAAGCGTGAGGTTTTTGTTCCCCTAAGACAGATGGTTTCTGTGTACCATATCCTGCAGGTTTCTTTGCACAAGGTGTTTTTATCTTCATGTGAGATAATGCTTTTTTGTCAGATGGCTTCTCAGATTGGGTAAAATAAGAGGATGATGGTAACACCTTACATGAATTGTTGACTTCTGATCCTGCAAACCAATCTCCTTCTGAATTGCCAAAGGGAAACAAAACATGTGGTTTCTCACTTTCTGCTGAGTCTAAATTAGGACTGGTTGAAGCATCACAAACTATGTTTTTGGTTTCAGGACTGTATTTATCCTGGTTGTTGGTTTTATCCACCTTATCACAACTCCCTAAATAAAACTGAGGGAAAGCACATTTCTTGTCTTGCTTTTTAAAGGAAAATGTACCTTTATCTTTACTAAATCTTGGTAATGAGTTGTTAGACGCACTGAAAGTAAAAGGTACACCTGAAGGTCTCTCTGCTGAAACTTCTTCAGATTCTGAATTTGAAACAGTAACAGCCACTGTTGCTGCTGGCTTTAAGTCCGATGAAGTGCTAGAATTTGAATCCATTTCATTGGAAACAGTACCTGCTGATGCCTGTCTTGGCAATTTTTCTTTAATTGACAAGTCTGGAGAGGTTTCTGACAAGGCTGGAGTGGATACTTCCTGGGCACTTCCCTCATGAAATAATTTTAAGTCACCATTTGTTTCAGAAAAGATCGTATTTGTGGGTGGGATGCTATGAGCACTGCTTCCAGAAAAGTTTCTTTTGTCAAAGCCACCTGCTCTTCGTAGGGTTCCCATTTTTATTTTATCTGTGTTATTTGCTTTGATAGGTGAAGATATAAAAGAAGTTCCTGAGGACTTATCCTTGGAGGCATCAGCAGTTACAAATTTATACTTTTTATTTGCCGGGAAATTTTGAGTCTTAAACACATTGGTGAGCTTCTGAAGTTCCATATAGTATTTGTAACGTAACTCCTATAATTACAGCAAAAAAAAATATCACATTATCTAACATGGCATTTGTGGATTCAGAGGTTATAAAACTCACATATGACTAAGACTGAAGAAAAGTTTTCATATATTCTAGAGAATTTATAATGTATTTTTCCATTGCTACTGGAAGGCAACAGAACATAAATCATTACAGAAAAAAAGTGCTTTAAAAACAATTGAACAAAATACACATAAAACCATGATGACAAAGTAGGTTTTGAAAGAGAAGACTAGAGAAAACTGTATTTAAAGTGACTATCAAAACCAAAAATAAATAAAAATACTAACTTACATATTAAGCAACAAATTCACAATCAAATTCTCAGGAAAAATAGCCATCTGACATTAAGTTAGGTGGTGGGGTTTTTGTTTGTTTTTTTGTTACTATATATAATTGCATTCTTAATGGGAATAGAAAACAGGTATTTTCCAAAATACTACAGAAAAAAAAATTCTGTATTTAAAGGACCTAAGCAACTTTTTAATTCAATCATCTGCCACTGGTACTCTCAGAACATGCATAATGTGATTCATTGCCAGCCATGCTTCACTAACTGTAACTAGAATCATTCTGTACAGAACAATACTCAGCCACCCACATGGTGCTGCTAGTAAGTAAAAAAAAAAAAAAAAATCGAGTTGTATAACGACATCATTCGAAATGAAACAAAAAAGAGATTGGATTCAGTTTCATGTCAAATTATTACGTGGTCTTACAAGATGGAACTCTATTATCTTTAGAAAACAGAATACAGGCAGATGACTTCCTCTTCAAATAGACACTAGGGAAGTTTATTTGGATTAGAAAGCTACAGATGTGACTCAAAAAGCCACACTAAATATAAAAGTAAGTATTTGAAGTCAGTAGTAAGATTAGGTTTCAGCTTTCTAAAGGAAAAAAAAAAGTAAAATTTTGACAGCTTTAATACCTAGTCAGATTTCATTCTAGAGTTAGAAGGGTAACTTTCTACTAAGGAAACTGAAAAACATTTTAAAAGCGTATTTAGAAAGTTGCATCACAACAAATAGTAACTTAGCCATACTTAAAACTGATGTTCAATCATACCTCGTGACTCATATTTTGAAATGCTGTCATTTCTGATATTGACATAAAGCGAGTAGGGATCCTCCTACCATCTGCTTCATCCTGTCCTGCTACAGGCTGAAAAATATTTTGCAGCAGACATTATATTTCATTTTGATAAGCCAAAACAGACAAAATAGTACCATGTTGTAGACCACATAGCAAATAACTTACAAGAAATGTGCTGGGTATATTCTTCTGGTCCTGCCACTGCTTTAAGGTATCTTTAAATAGAGTTGAGCTCTCATTTCCTTCATAAGGTAGGTCTATTAAAAAGAACACAAGGATAGTGATGGAGAATACATTAAATATGGAAAACACTGAAAGGTTCCTGTGCACCTAAACAGATACCATTTAAGAAAAAAAAATACAGTGCCCTAAGTGAGACCCTAGCCCTTGCTGAATTTTCTGTGATATAAAGCAAGAAGCCTGTGTAATACATTTTGTTAAATGCTGGAAATGCCTGCCCTGACAAAAAATCTAACACCTCCTCCTGTGAGGTAAAGGCATTTAATGTGAGCATAGCCAACATTGGCATGACACTACAACAAACGCCCATCTAGTTCAGCAACACCCTTCTGACAGCGGCGCCATCGGCTGGATATGAAAAGTATGATACTGCAGCCAGATTCCAAAAATACAGCCGAGGAATTTCCTAGAGAAAGCACATTCATAAAATGCATTTAAAATCCATCAAGGAATTTATCATTCATTTAATTTGCTCGGATGTTTTCTTGCACGTGTTTGCCACGCAGATTGTTTATTAGCAATTGGTTCCACAAGTTCCAGGTTTCTAGACTTCCCAAATCTTGTCTTAATTAAGTCCTTCTTCCCTACCTTGAACAATGCCTGCATTAACAGGTGTTAACTCCAATGCTAAGATTTCATTAACCACAGATTTGATATCTATCTTCTTTGGCAAGTACACTGGTGGTTTTTCCCAGTTGGATGCTATATTCATCACATCAAGCTGAGTTTTCATTCTGGAAAGGGAAAAAAACCCAACCAAAAATAAACCAACTTAAACATTTTTTTTCATGCTTACAGGCTAGCTAAATTATACCTGTCTAATATTAAAAAAAAATTTTAAATAAATCACTAGGAAGGAGCAGGAATCAGAAGAGTTATGTCTTCAATAAAATGCCAAGTTCTCTAGATTTTTTTTCCTAGAACTTGTTCACTTGAATTAAGTTTCATACTCAATGAAAACTGCAAGAAATAGTGCTGGTAGGTCAGCAAAAAATTACCCCCTCCACTTTCCTTAGTGTACATTGCCTGAATCTAAATTGTACTCCTTCTTCAGAGGGCATTGCTAATGTTAGTCTGAGTCACAATGTATTTTAAAGAACTCTATTTCCAATATTCTTTCTCAAATGCAGGTTAAAAAGTTCTAAGAAATGTAATTAAGAATCCTTAGAAGATATTACAGGCTACGTGCACTACAAACACAAAAACAAAGATACTGCATAATCTCCACACACACTGTTACACTGAAAAATTTCTGTAAAAGCTTCAAGCATGCTTCAGTGTTCCTGAGTTTAAATATCTGAAAATATCCAATCACCAAGTATTAATGAATTTCTATATTCACTTTTTATTAGGGAGATAATTCAAAAGCTTGATTATCTTTAATCCCAGATAGTACATCACTCAAATTCTTGACAAATTTCCTAAAATTTGGAATATTGGGCATCCAAAAATCTGAAAGTATTAAAATCTCTTAATTATTCAATACTACTTTCATTTTAAATTGTTTATCTTACGATACCCAATGTAGCTATTTCTTTAGTTTTTAATCTTAAAAATCTGAAAGACCACTACAGAACTAACAAAATATGAAAAAAATATACCTTGTATTCAAGCCACAGGCAACCTATAAATAAAACGAGAATTTGTAAGATACGAGCATTTCTCCAACTATCAGGAAGTTACTGCTTTATCAAAATACTTGAGAGACAAAAGTCCCTGTCTTCATTTCACAGAACTATAGAGAATAAAACTGTTAACATTAAAAAACCAAACAAACAAACAAAAAAAGCAACCCAAACAAGTATATCTGTGACAACGATTTATCTTGTAATATTTTGTGATAAATACAAAAAGAACTCCTTCAGAGCTAAATGAAGGCATTCAGATCATGGCCCATATGGTTACCCAACCAGTTTCAAAAGTTCAGATATTTGTAAACATTCAAATGAAGGACTATTTTGTATTTCTTGGAGAGGAAAGCGTCTGCTATGTGCTCTCAATATGCTATTACACTATTTAAAAAGCTGTCTTTCAGTTTTAAATCAGACAGATAATGGTGGTAAGAAGTGCAGTGCACTGCACTGTGGCCAAGTGACACTTCCCAAAGAACATGTAATGAAAAGCAAAAAATCTATCTGGATTAGAGCTGCTTCCTTATAAAAACCTGGTAATCCCATTGTACTGGATCTTTACACAACAAAAACAATGTACTGTTATGGAGGGCAGGTGGGAAGGTGTTAAGTTAAAGAGAAAGAAAACAAACAGCAGGAAGAGTAAGTAGATGAACAGGAGGAATGGGAGGAAGAAGATGAGGAAGGTAAGAAGGAACCAAAGGTGAAAGTGGAGGAAGAACAGAAGGTGTAGGAGAAACAGAAGGAACAGGCACAATATGAAGCAAACCAGGAGACATAGGAGGAAGAAGATGAAAACAGGATGGGGAATGAGAAAAGAGGGGGAAGAGTAACAGGAAGAAAAGGAAGAAGTCGAGAAAGAAAGATGTGGAAGTGGTTAGTGACACACTAATCAATGGAATCACGATATTTCTTCCAAAAGTGGGAGTCGCTTTTATTTCAAGTAAAGGTTAAATTTTCCTTAACGAGTTGTTACCAGACACGCAGTCAAACTCCGTACTTTCTTAGCATCCCATTTATCGGGAGGCACCAAAGGACCCATCGCAGAAATCAACAATATTCTGTTTCTTAGGAAAGCATACAGTAAAAATCATCAATAAGCTGCAAATAAAGCTTTTTCAAACTTTTCTAAGAATAAAAAAGATTGTTATAAAAAAGTATGAAGTGTTAACTAATTTTAGTTTGTATTTTTCATTTGTTGACTTTGTTTTTCCTGACCGATTACAATCATGATCTACAATACAGCAGGTTCTATTTGAGTTCTTTATACAACTGATATCTAAAACAAAAGGCCATCACCTCCAGGAAACACTGAGGATCACACTCATGGACAAGCTTTTCACAATCCTTCAAAAAATTCTCAATGGTCTTCTTGTGAGTTTCTTTCATTTTCTTCCAAATCTGAAATTCTTTCTCTTTTTTAACTCTTTGATTTTCAACATCTTCTAGTAATTGCTGTTTTTTCTTTTCTAGAGTTTTGAAAATTTCTCCAAATTTCAGTTCAATTATCTCCATATCATTTTTCAGCATCATCTAGAAGCAGAACACAAGAACAGATGCAAATGCAATAGTAATGTCCACACAGGAGTCACTTCTCTAAGTAAGCTCAGAGCACATCTATGCCACAAGGAGCACCTGTATGCTCCAGGTTGTGATTAAACTATTAGGAGAAGAGAAACAAAGACGCACACACACATAACATCCAGCATCTGTAACTCACATCTGTATCATTCGGTCGTTTTGAGATCTCATTCACCAGCTTCTCATTTATTATCCTCATTTGTTTCAGAGTGCTAAAGAAGGTTAACTGCAAGACAATTGAAACATTTATTAGAACTTCATCCATTCCTTAAAATAAATACATTTCAGTGCTTATCTAGAATCAGATCAAGACAGACAAGGCGCTACTGGAGAGGGTCCAGTGGAGGGCCACAAGGATGATCAGGGTCTGGAGCATCTCTTTTCCAAAGAGAGACTGTAGGAGCTGGGCCTCTTTAGTCTGGAGAAGACTGAAAGGGGATCTCATTGACGCATATAAATATCTCAAAAGCGGGTACCAAAAGAGGGTGCCAGACTCTTTTCATTGGTGCCCAGGGACAGGATGAGGAGCAGTGGCCATAAACTAAACCATGAGAAGTTTCACCTCAACATGAGCAAGAGCTTCTTTACACTGAGGGTGGAAGAGCACTGGAAGAGGCTGCCCAGGGAGGTTGTGGAGTCTCCCACTCTGGAGACATTCAAACCCCACCTGGAGACATTCTGCATCATGTGCTCCAGGTGACCCTGCCCTGGCAGGGGGTTGGACTGGATGCTCTCCAGAAGTTCCTTCCAACCCTATCAATTCTGTGATATTCTGTACAATATAGTAAAAAAGCTTGTGATTCAAAACATCACTTAGTAACATTTAATGCTTTCCTGGATCAGTACACAAACTTTCTTCTGCTGTTTCTCAAAGTAATGTTCTTAGGCTCACCCACAATGCATACTGATAGAATGACTACTTTATAGTTAAAACATTGTTTTCCTCAGGCTTTTTCAACCCCTCCCCTCACGTACATCTATCCATTGCAATATAAATTTTAACGGTGTTATCCCAGTTTGGCAAAAAAATGTGGGGTATTCACTTTTTATTTTTATGCCTCACATTGCTAAAATAGAAAGCCATTCAAAATCAAGATATTTCTCTTTGGGTTTGAACTAATATTATCACTAAGTTTTCCTTCTTTATCTCTCTACAGTATCACAACTTTACATTATGTAGTATGTCTAGTGCGAAGGCTGTTTTCCCCTGGTTTCCCAAGTGACATACAACTGGTGACGGGAAAGGCAGAAGGAAGATCTGGGTAAAAGCAACTTTTGTCTTCAAGACTCGTCACTGCTGTATCTGAACTTTTATACTTGTACTTTTCATCACTGCCCTGCAGTTGTTTCAATTACTGCACAATAAAACTGCCATCCTGCACTCAATTTACACAGGGCATGAAAAGCTCATTCTACCCAAATAGTTGCTATTTTGTTAAAAATCACAACTTCTACAACCAGCCAAGCAACCATTATGGCAGGCAGTTGCTTTCTTAGGCAAACTAGAAGGCATCTTATTTTTACCTTTATTATTACTCACCCAAACTATCTATCCCTAAATATGTAATTACCTATGACCCAAATTAGCTATGGCAGCTCAGAGAGCCTATAAACAAAACATCTGTGGGTGAGTTTTTGGAGTTGATCTTCCTGAACTTGGAAAAACAACAACAAAAAACCCAAACACCAACAGCCCTACTCCCGCCCCCCCCAAATCAAACAAAAAAAGAAAACCCGACACCACTCCAAAATCAACTCTCCAGGTCCTTCAGTAAATTGGGTTCAGATCTCTTGACACTGTAACACCGCCTGGTCCCCTGCGTGCGTTGGACGCCGCCTGACAGCAACCCGGAAAGGCACACCCCCGGCAGTCCCCAAACGACTCCTGACTCTGTCCCAAAGCAGCACAAGCCCTTTGCCCCCCTCCTGCCCACCACGCCACGGTTTTTCCTATGTTTCTTGAATAAAAGCAACCCGTGCCCGGTGGGACTTCCAGTGAACAGCCCGACCTCCGAGCCGGGCCCCTGGAGCGGAGGGGGAGCGCAGCGCTTACTTTTTCTTCCTGGTACACCGTGTCTATGAGGTTGACAGAGTGGAAGATGCCCTGATGCTCCTCGGAGACGCACTGCCCGCACCCCGCCTGCCGGCACATGCGGCAGTAGAGCTGCACCGGCCGGCCCGGGTGTTTCTGGCAGCTTCCTCCGAAGCCCTGCGGGGAAAGCAGGTCGGACCCCGGCTTCGGCCCTGGCGCCGCCTCCCCGNCCCGCGCGGGGGCGCGCGCCCGCCGCGCCGGAGCGGTAGAGCTTGACCACCTCCGCCAGGGTGGTGTTGACGGGCAGGGCGGCGACGCCGCCGCGGGGCAGCAGGCACAGCTTCCTGCACAGCGGACACGGCACCCGGGCGCAGGACGGGCCCGGCCCCGGCCCCGGCGCCCCGCGGCCGAGACGGGCCTGCCCCGGGCTCCGCTGCAGCTGCCGCAGGCGGGCGGCCTCGGCCGAGGCCAGGCACTCCAGCACACAGCCCCTGCAGAAGTTGTGCGAACACAGCGGCAGCGTCACCGGCTCCTCCAACAGCGACAGGCACACGGCGCACGTCAGGCTCGCCTCCATCGGCGGCACCGAGAGGACGAGCGGCC
>VWZW01006009.1:1378159-1549835 GCA_013397115.1 Edolisoma coerulescens | reverse complement strand
GCCACGGGCAGATACTTCAGTGAACATTACCACACTTCCCCTCACTTCTGTTTCCGTAAGAGGCTGACAGGTGGTGCACACGCACACGCCGGGAAGTCTCACGGACAGGCTGCCCTGAATAGACCCGGGACATTTAAAACCAGCGTCACGTTTTCCCGTGGGGTGAGGACTCGAGGCCGGGCTCTGCCGCCTTGCCTCGTTGCGGTGGGAGCTGCTGCCCCCAGGTGCTGTCTCAGGTTGTGCGCGGGTATTCCAGGGAGCGCCGCATCCTTCGGCCTCACTCGGAGGTGCAATGTTACCCGCTAGTAGTTAATTCTTGGATTGTACCACCTGGGGCATCCTGGGTATACCTCCATGCTCTGAAGGTCGATGTTCAATTAATGGTTAAAAAGAGATAGATGAAAATGGAATTCAGAGTTTATCCTCTGGAACTTCTCTGCTTAAATCTAAGTAGTGCTTCACCTTCCAGGTTTTCCAGCACATGGCACTGGAATGGATGGAATACTTGATTCTAATTTTTACTTTTGTTTCAAACAGAATAGGGGAAATGCCATTAAGTGTATGAGCTAAATATAAGAGAATACAAAAGCGCTCTGGTGAGTGACTGATAATAGATGGGGGCAGATGCTTAGTTGGCTAGTAACTAAAACAATAATGTTCAAGAGCATAAAATACGAGGTATAAGAAGTAGGAAAGAGAAGAAAAAAAAATTCCTTAAAGGAAGAAATCCTCTTACTAAAAGTAAATAAAGCAAAATCTTTTTTTTCTCTCCAGTGTGGAAGTGAATAAATTCTTCCAGAGCCTGTTGATAAATGTTTGGGATGTTGTGACACTAAATGATAAACAAATGCTTACATGGAGTAATTTTACCACTTGCTCCATTAATTTACATTAATCATAAAACCAGAAATTTTAATTAGGACTAGGGATAAAACCATGTTCCTGCCAACATTTTTTCCTGTCTCAAGAAAGATTTAATATTAGCAAATGTAACAGTACTGATTTTGCTGTTCTATTATATAAAGTAGGGATCTTTTACAGTTAGTACATTGCATATAGCTTAAATTTCTATTTAAAATGGGTTTGCACAGCCTTCAGAGTTCATCTTCTTAGTAATCTTCTGTATCACCAGCACAGATAGCAAGTAAAGCGCTCTCATAATGCCCTGAAGCAAAATGCTGCAAGGAAAAAAAATTCAACATTTCTGTGACTATACATTTTCTGATTTTTTTCTTTTTTTGGTGTGTGACAAGGACTAGACTATTGTAAGGTTTTGTAAAACATTACACTATTTTCATAAAGATTCTAGGCTGAGATTTTTTAAATTTCACTTGCCACGACCTTTGGTTGCTCAGGCACCTAGAAATCTACCTTTGAAAGGCTGGATCAAATCTGTTTATTAATTCTCAAATTCAATACCAAAACTTCATGAGCAATTTTGTAAAGTTGCTGCACATCTTGCAGTTGGATTATAGTGACATAAAAAAGGTAGTATTTTAGCAAGAATCATGTTTTTGTACAATTAAACAGTTTCAAAGTTTTGGTTTAAGATACACACCAGGAGTACAAGGGGAACAGGGTTTGTGAAGGTACTACCTAAGCACAAGGATAAAACCAGATATTTATCTCAGTTTTGCACAAAAGTGGTATCACCTAGCCTTACAGATCAACATGAAATAAGATGTTATCAAGTAGTGTAGAAATCATTCATACAAACTCTTGTCATGCCTGGTTTATATACACATCTTGCATTGGGGAGAGAGAAAATCACAGAAAGTGAGTTGAGAACTCACTGCTCACTTGCTCAAATCAAACTGAGGCACTGAAAATGTGCTATTGTTTTTACAGCTTGCTTTTTTGTTTTTTTTTTTTTTTGTTTTAAATGGTTAAACAGAGTGGCACAGTCTGTGTGATACCTGTGCTGAATATATGCAAAAGTTTGTAAAAACTTACTTTAATGTCATGGAAGAGTGATTTCCCGTATCTCTCTTTGTATCGCTGTCGTATGTTCATCAAGTCAATCTCACTCCTGGCAATGAGAATCCTAATAACTGTTTTGTTGTGAAACCCAAAGTCCTACAATGAAAAAAGAAGATGAGAGCAAACTTGACCATTGAACAATATGTGTTTGCCCATCTCTGTATGCTCCTATTAATGTTTAATAGATAAAGACAAGATACACCCATATAGGATAAGTAAGTATGTAGGGTACATAAGATATATCCATAAAGGTATCCTAGACTTTAAAGGAATCTAAGCATGTAAGGGTTTTATCCTATAGAGTTTTCATGGACTCAAATAATAGAATTAATGTTACTGAATAACAGGGGGTCCCCATATGCCAGTGATTTATCCATGCACTGAAACTTTTAAAAAAGAAAAATCTGATGAAGTTTTGTCAGTATTCTTAGGAATTCAGTTTGTGGGTAGCAGTTGTGACTCTTGTTGTGGAGTCCATTCAAACAATAATGAGGCCAGTAATCTATTTCACAACAGCTGCTGCCTCATGTGAATTTAGTGAGATTTTTAACCATAGATTTAGAATTTACATAGCTTGTGTTCAGATGTGTTTTATTTTAACTGTTTCTAAATAAATTTTCATAATGTAATTGTGTGAAGAATGGGGACATCTAGTGGCAATAAAAACAGTAAAAAGAAACTAGCGCACATAAAAATTAAAAGAATCTGCATGAAGTCCTACAAAAAATATGACCATTTGTCTTTATGTAACATTAATTTATTGTTTAATTTTTAGCCATACTTACTAAATCTCTAGAGACAAAAAATTACATAGTAAGAAAAATGCACATTGAGTTCTGCACAGCAGGGGGGGGTTACCATCCATAGAAAAAAAATGTCTTCAATTAAAAAAAAGTTGACAGTTACCAGACAGAAATGTTTTAAGGTATCTGAATATTTAACCTTTTACTGCTGAATTCTAACTGTTGCTTAGGCATTACTGCTTTGAAATTAATGTAGGTACCAACAGTTTTAAAACATGCAATCACACCTTAAAGATTGAAGAGACTGATTTGTAAGTACT
Organism: Edolisoma coerulescens; assembly: GCA_013397115.1. Lineage (NCBI taxonomy): Eukaryota > Metazoa > Chordata > Aves > Passeriformes > Campephagidae > Edolisoma > Edolisoma coerulescens. Next base: position 1,546,792 of record VWZW01006009.1, on the reverse strand, counting down.
TGTTTAAGAATAGTCAAACAAAGAAAAAAAGAAAAAAAAATAGGGAAGCTTCTTTTTATGGCATGTGAAGAAGAATGACTACTTACATGAATTGCGTTATAAAGCCTGTAAGCAAAATAGGAAGGCTTGTCACGAATGCAGAGAACTAGGAGGGAAGAATTGCAACACGTAAACAGAAGATTATTATAAAAGAATTTATTTTGGCTTTGGGCTCCTTCAAATATAAAGCTGGGTAGTGCTGTCCATGCCTCATCTTAAAATTAAGCTACCAATATTCACTAATACAACTATAATTTTAAAACTTTGGTACTTGTTTTAGGTGGGTCCTCATTGCTGTTGCATTGAAGGGCCTATTAAATATCAATGAATACCCTCACATGTCCTATTTGTAGAAATATTTTTATCCTTACTCTATAAATGAAGGACAAATGTACATAAAGCTTGAAACTTGTTTATATACCACCAAAGTCTCGAAAACTTAGCTGGTTATTTAATATGTGTAAAATCAGTTGGAAATGCAGTTATCATTAATCATACAAAATTTATTATCAAATAAAGTAGGTACTAGTTCTGCTCAGTCAGAAGCTAGTGCTGCATAGATCCATTTTTACACAAGCATGGGAAAGGAGTTAAAATATTCTAATTATCTCTGAAAATTTAAGTGTACAATATAGGAGATTAAAGTGGATAAACTATCAGAAATAATATTCTTGATGCACAAGAGATAATCTACTAGATATTTATTAAGAGATTGCTGCTAGTGAAAGGAATAACTTTACGTTACCTATTGCAACCAGCAATTCTTGAAAGTATCCATCGTAACATTCATTGATGGCATCTACTATATCTTGCCCAGAGATATTTTGGAACTCCTGGAAAACTTGGGGAGGGAAAAAAATCTTGTTTTATTCTAGTTTATTAATAATGATCAACTTGCTTTTTCTGTTTTTTTCCCTTGCTTCTCCCCAGTACTATAACTATTGAGTTTATCTTTTCTCCTTATTATTCTCAGTATTTCATTATGTTTATGTTCCCTGGGTCAGCCAATCTAAATGAGTAGCCTGAAACCTGGCTTCCAGGACATTCTCCCCCTGGCTTCTTCAGTCTACAGTATAAAATGAATGCATGCCACATATCCAGCAACATCTGTTCATGAAACTGGTAAGAATGTCACTAGCAAGACAACTTCCTTGCTTGGCTTGGCTAAAACTGGTGAGATTCATGGATTGTGGCAAGAAGCCAGGAGTTGCATGGCATGTGCACTCACTGCATCATGCAGGTATCCCAACATGCAAATACACAGGGTGTGCTTTCTCCATTAGGGAAAGAGGAAAATTTTTTTCTGCTGACTACAAAATTTATGGAGGACTACAGTACAGGCAGAGGCCTCAGATCTCAGGAAGAGAGCAGAACATAGAGCAGGTGTGTTAATCATGTCATCATCAGCTGAATGAATTTGTTGATCCATGATAGCAAAGTAGTTCTAAGCTACTGTTGGAAGTTGACATAGGAAATACAGCTGGCTGCACAGTGATAAACTTGTTAGCAAGCAGACTGTTTTTCCACTGCAGAGCAAAAACTCAAACTTGTCACCAGATACAAAAGTTTTCTTTTCTACAATGGAAGCTTTGGATGAGCTCACATAAATTTCTTGCAATCTGTAGCTATGTCTGATTCTCTGTTTTAAATAAAAATGGCCCTTATGTTTCTGTGTTTATGTTCATTATGGGAGAGCAGATGTGAACACTGAAGTGCTCCCTTTTAAAAACTTCTATGAAACTTCTGGGGAAAAGCTTCAACACAGCAATGTGTTTTCACATGCAACCATTTCTTGAAAATACTCCATCTAGCTCTCCCAAGGTATTTTCCCTCATAAGAGTTGCTTAGGAAAAATGAAAAAATAGTTAAGGAAAATCTTCCTCATCCTGTTGTGTCATGTGTAGACTCAGTGCAGCTGTAGCATTTGCCTTTCTTTGGTCATGCATTTTTCTCTGGGTTATTAGGCATCCTGATGCCTGTCTGTTCTGTCTACAGCTGTCAGTAGTCATCGAGCAAAGTTCAGTTTTGCATTACTTCCAAATTCCCATTAACATCAGTGGGAGTCTGAGAGCTCCAACAGTTCACACTTAGGTTTCAGGCTAACGTCCTGCCATGCACTGACTGTCTTGGTATGCAAAGCATGGCTTTCTTAGTGAGTCACGTTTTTCCTTTCCACTCTATATTCAAACAGCTGAACTGCTGGGTTACCCATCCACAACTGCTGGTGACTCCTGTTGCAGAGGATCATTTGCAGCATATTTTTGTGTTCGCCTGTCTTCTGCTGACATGCTTCCCATAGAATCTAATACATCAGAAAAAGGAGGGGAAAAGCGCAAAATATTTTAAGTAAGTTCTAAATCACTTTTCAACATTTTTTTTCTTTTTTTTTTTTTAACGTTTGGGAACTTCACATCTGAGCGTATTTACCATTGCATCCTGAGCAGCTGTAGAAGGGTCTGCATATCCTTCCATCCTTGTTCCCTGGGGAAAAAAAGAGGTACCTTTTCTTCAAAAGTTAAATCCTGAACCACTGTAGGAATATAAAGTTCTCGGTATATGAAGCTATGGTGAATTTCTTGAGATAACATAGATAGGCTTTTAGGTTTGATAAGTATATTGCATGGTTGAATTTGCAAATGTAGAAAATATCTTCAAGTTGTCACATTATGTCTTAATTTTCTTTAATAAGAGGAACTCTGGAATGGCAAACAGTCTTGTGAGAGGAAAAAGTGGGGGAAGTGGATAAACCTATTCCATTTTTAGTCCTATTTTAAATAAGCTTTTACCTGACCACCACAATCCCACCCCCATTTTCAGAATTATGGATGTTATATTGTTTACTGTAATATGTTACTCTGAGGGGAAAATAAGGATAGGAGTAACATTTGCCATTCGCTGATTAGTTCTTATCAATATGCATATTCCCAGAAGAATCTTTTGTCAAGTTTTTTTCTTCCTGCGTGAATCATAGGAGCAAGCTCATCAAATAATGGAGACTTTGCTTGCTCATAATCATTGTCTAAAATTAAGATTCAAGACCAGGAAATTGTTTGACAAATTTGATACAAAAACCACAAAAGAATACTTCTAATTTTCCCATATGTTTAATAGCTTTTCAGCTACACAAAACAAGCTAACTTCTTTAGTAAACACACTATGATCTGAATTACATAGTCAGAAAGAGAAGAGCACACTACTTTTGGAATTGCTTTTTAACCATAGTCATCTTGTAAGGATACGAATCACCCTTATTTGCAGAACTCTTAAGAATCTGAAGCTGATGTAATTACTGGCTTAATAATAGGTGTTTGAAGCAATTTAGTTTAAAATTTACAGTCATATTACCTAATATGTGGAGAATTAAAATTAGGTATTGGCTGTCAGCTTGCAGAATGACTTATTTGTAGTTCTTTTTTGTTAAAAATGTTAATTTACATTTTAATTAAATGGTGAGAATTTCACACAGTGAAACTTCTGGTAGTAAGATAAATTATTTGAAGTGAATTATGATGGAATGACTGCATAAAATTGCATACACAAGAAAACAAGGGAATAAAGACAGGGAAGTGAACAATAAAATAACTTTAATAATACTGTACATGAGTCAAATGTCCACTTTCTCCAGTAACATTTGTATAATTATGTTTTAAATTGTAGAAAATAATCATATTTCAATTAATACCCAAAAAAAGAGAATTAGAATACAATCTGTTTGTCTCAGACTAGAATATTAACTAGCCTGATTTTGAAACTCCTAACTCTGTTAATTTCTTTAGGAAGGACCATAACCTATGACTTCTAAGCTGCCTCAGGCTGAACACGAAAACCATAAATACAATACTATAGCAATTGAATAATTTGCATATGTGGAGCATGTTTGCTTCTCTCATTAGTCTGATGTGTGTCATCAATCCCAAGATTTAATAGAAATCAAAGCAAAGGGTTTCTGCAGAAAAAGCATTAAAAGAGGCATTGGAAATGTTGCATGGCTATAGAACTAGAAGGGGTATGTTTTAATGAAATATCACTGAGTTTTAATTTGAGTTCATATCTCAGCATGAGTGATTCGACTAACAATCTTCAGAAGTGTACAGTATAACTGAGTAAAGTTGAAATTTCCAGCAACTCTTCCTTGAGAGAAATAGCAGATTTTGTTAGCTAAGAAACTGCTGATTTTAGGCCTTTTTATCAGTATCTGGGATTTAAGAAAATAAGGACTAGTAATGTATAATCTGAGATTATTTTAAAGTTGGCTCATTTGACAGGTAAAGTATGTCCCATGGTTTTAATAATTGTGAGAGTGAGGTTGCTTAACCTCTAGCTGTAGCTGTTCATTTCTAAGCAAGGAAGAATTTTCATTATTAGGCAAAAAACATCCAGCATGAGAAAAAAAAATCTTGTTTATAGATTCTAGTTTTGAAAGTTCTGTCTTTTTTACCTCAGCGAAACCTACTGTTATTTCAAATTTGTGTAAGAAGTTTTTCCCCAGACATGCGTGTATATAAAAATACAGATACACCTTATGTATGCTGTTATCCCCGGGCAGTCCTTTTGTCATTATTTGTTATTCTGGTTTACAGAAGATTTTAAAGATAATGAGCACAGTGACTACAATGCGAATGGGAGCTTATGATCTGACAAGGATGACCACTTTGTTGTCTAAACTACAGACTGGTAAAACTGCAAAAGTTAGTGTGTGAAAGTGACACTTCCTTGCCTCTGTGCAAGCATTTTGTGATTTAGCATATTCAATAGCACAAAGAGCATTGTATTTTAAGCGGTGAACTCTTTAATTCTTTATTTCTTAGTCAAATGTGAATATATCTCTATTTTTACATAATGTTTGACTGGTTTATGATATATTCTGATAGCAGAGAAAACACATGCTTTTAAAAATGACAATCACATTTGTACATGCAAATAGACTCCTTTTGAGACGAGACAGATGGAGCAAAGGGTCAACAGTTGAATACCAAGGGGACTTCATAATATAATCTGTTTACCTTTGCCTCCATCTGATAGCCAAAGTCTAAGTCAGAGTAGATGAAGAAATTCAGTTTCTCTTCCTCATCAGCTTCCCTCCTGTCTCTGATTTAAAAGTGCAACCCTGTTGAACTAGCTTTAATCACAGTCACCTTAAGATGTAAAACTTATCAAATACTATCAAAAGTCATTATGAATCTTTTAGAAATGTAAGTCCTAATTCTTGTTTTTACAGTACCTGAGCAAGGTTCATGAGTGTATCTCTGAAGTGACCTGAAGTCTCAGAACTGATATCTTGTTGAAGATCAGTATTATATTCTAGGTTAAACAAAAACATTAAATCACAAATGAACATGCTCTGAATAGTTCAAGTGAAGATTATCAAATAAACGATAAATAGACTTCAAATACTTGTCCACTGTCTATGGTGTCTATTCTGCTGTAACCTGGGCAGGTTCTACAAGGATCTGGCTGTGGGGCTGGCACGTCTGTCTGGCCCTGCTGGGGGCCCTCAGCCACTGTCCCCCCTCACCTGCCCACCCACCGCATTGCTTCAGCCTTTTGTATACCGCTATGGGAGGGGATGTGGAAGGGAACCAGTTGGTGCTGAGGGGTCATTTTTGTAGTTCTGGTCCTTCATGTGTGCTAATACCTCCAGAACACCCATAGTGCAACTGCTACTGTGCACTTGTTAAAAAACCTTACGCATTAGGTAGGCTTCTTTTATCTGGAAGATCTCCACATTTGATCTTGAGGCTAATATGTCAATTAGACATTTTTCTTCTATGTCTACTCCCTGTATGGGAAGAAGTAAATATGAAAAGATGTTATGTAGTAGAAACCCAATATTTAGAAGAAAGCAATGCTGTCCGTATCAGAAATAATAAAACAATAGCAGTCTCTGAAGAGTGCACTTTTACATAATCTACCTGTTTAAATTACTTTTATAGTAAAACCCTGTATTTCTTATCTATTTCTACTTAATCTGAATTTCAGCATGTACATTAGCAAGTGGGAAATGAAGCAAGACTAGTGTTGACAGAAACATAATGGAAATAATTTTAGAGCTTTAGTAAGAATTATGGTTAGCTGAAAGAAATCAGATGCAAAGATTCAACGTACATCCCTAGCAAGTGTTTAGGAAATCTGAAGTAGACATGAGCACAGCTCTTATGTTGGTCTTCTATCTTCTTCCTTTTTTAAAAAAATTATTTAGGAATTCTACAGTCTGTAATATCCAGCATAGAACTTGATATTAAAGGAAAGCATCATGGCCATTCATGCGGTGTTGCAAGTCACTGTATTTTCCCACAGGATTTGGATTAATTTTATAAGCTTCAATCGACATAAGATGTGGTACATACACTGCTTTTGATATGCACATGGATAGTGCTAATCAGTGTTCTGTGTTTGGGATAATGAGAGAACATTAGAGCCCATAGACACACATGGCCTGTTTTTTTTACCTTGGCCATAAGAATCCACGTCAAGATAGACTACTGAAAGAAAGTTCAAGTTTGATCCACATTTAGGAAAAAATAATCTTTGGCAATCTTGTCAATAATGTTAATGAAAGACATGATTCCCTTGTTAGCAATGATATTTCACAATCCTTTTAATGTCAACTATAATAAAGACATACCAGTAGTTCTAAAAAGTGCATTAATTTAAGTATCTGAAGAACAAGAAAAAACTATTAACTTTTTTTTTGGGGGGGGGGGGGGAGGGGGGGGGGGGGAAACGGACGGAATCCTTAAAATTGGCAAGATAGATCATCTTGCCCAAAGTCATGTAATCTGTGTCTTACTTGGACAGCAGACAGTAGCAAATATTCATGGAAAGAAAAGGGAAAACAGTGTTGAACTCTGATATGCCTTCCTGTCTTTTAGGAGTTGGCAATTTAGGAATTTCCTGAGATGGATTATTATTTTCAATAGCCAACAGTCAGTCTGTTTTCAAAGAATTTATTGAAGTCCTTTATGAACTGATCTGTGCTTTTGCTCTCCACAATGCCCTGTGGGAATGAATTTCACCATTTAATGACCTGATATTTGAAAAAGTGTTTTTGTTTGTTTCACAACTTCAGCTGTGTGAGGATTGAAGTCTCAGATCCTGGGAAGAAAAGGAAATATTTTCATCAAAATGGGAAATCAGTTCTGTTTCAGTGGAGTTATCGTTTCTTTGTCACAGAGTAATTTGTAAGTGTTTATGCAAAGATGTTCTGCTAAAGAAGTATTGGTCTTTTGAGAGGTGGAGCCTTAGTGCATGGTACTGGCTGTGGAAATAAATGTGGTTTGTAACATACATAAATGCTTGCAAAAACAGAGCCTTACATTTCCCTGTATACTTATTTCTTCATTTACTGAGTTTACCATGGGTGTTAAAGGGTTGTATTTGTTACGCGACAAGGATATAATTTATGCTGGTTTTAGCATACTGATGAATAAACTTGAAATAGCACTGTATTTCTGATGACTGGTGGACTATGTGATAGTACACTACTCCCGTGTACTAACTTTCAGCAGTTTATCAACCAATCAAATGTAAAAAAAAAAATTAAGGTATTTTTAGTACTCTAATTAATGACTGCAACTCTAAGCAATTCTGAATATGAAAATTACCTTCAAGGCATGCCAAAGCTCGTGGGCATCATAGGAGGCAGGTGGATACATCAAGCCAACCATAACTTCTTTGAAGTGATGAGAGAGATTCTCTTTTAGGTCTGTTATCAGATCCTTGACAAGAAAAAGAAAATGCACACACAGGATTATCTCAATAATCACACTTTATTAAGACAGCGTTAAAAAATTATTAGTGGTTATCTCTGTAAATGATTAAGGATAAACTGTTAAAGATGAATTCTGGCTAAGATTAAGTAAAAAAATATTCTTTTAAATAGTACATGCTTGTTCTTCTAGTATGGGCAAGAAGAGAATAGGTGCACAAGCCAGTAGACCACAATGGATTGTTAGTTTTCGGTTCATTAGAACAGAGAAGAAAATGCAGATGTTTAAGTGCAACTATTACTTAAAGTTTTGGAAAACTGAGTATCACAGCAGAGCATCTGCAGCTTCCCATAGCATATTCCCTGTGTGAATCTGAGAGAGGTAAGCACCTTTGGAAGACGAATCTCATAAAACGCAAGTGATTTCTTGTGCTTTTTTCAGTGTTACTATGTGAATAATTTAAAAAATCATCTGTATTGCTCCTAGTACATAAAAATATTGTCTTTGGGTTGCTGGAAGGTTATGTGCTTCAATTCAGGTATATTTTACATTCAAACTGAATTCACTACTTTTGATAGATGCTGGATTAATAATAAGGAACCCCCCCTTTTCCCCCTCATGTTTCTCAGTTCTTTTGTGCCAGGTAGCTGAGTAATGGAACAGTTTCCTGCCCATTCTCCCCATTCCTGGTTGCATCCTTCAAACTATTGCAAATGCCAAAAGCTTGTTACTTTACTATTGATGTTTCTTGTTTCTGATTGAGGACACTTGTGCAGCCTTTTTTTTTTTTTTTTTTTTTTTTTTTTAAATTTTTTTTTTTTTTTTTAAAATATTTTCTGTGGAGCACTAGACACCTGTCAGATATTTTCTGGTCTATGTCTGAATTGAAAAGCATGCCAGAAACTGTTCTCATGTTATAAACTATTATATTTCCAGAGCTATATTTTTTCAGGCCTGTACTTTGATTTTGATACACTTCTGAATATAATTCATTTAACAGCTAGAGTAGCAATGAAGGACAACATATGCACAGTAAAAATTAAATTTATGACAAAGAAACATACACAGTCTTCAGTGAATGCACTTTAGATTCATTTGACAACGACTAAATCACACAGGGAATAGAAATTAATTCATTAAGACATTTTACTTCTGACAACGTGCCTATGGGAAAATGGATTAATAATACAAATGGATGCTACTTAGAAATTACTCCTGCAATCAGAACTAAGGGAAGTGAAGTACTGAAAATAAGAAAAGACTACTCTAAGTTGTCATTATTTTAATTTCCTAATCATCTTTGCTGTAGGAAATCCTTGAAGGCTAATTGTAAGAAGGATTCTTAAAGCTTCTCTGTATGTTTGAATCATGCAGCTAGTTCAGGTTTTTTCATTCTCTTTTTTATCTTTCTCTCCTAATGTGTCCCAGTTTACATTTGTCTAATGATTGGGCACAGTGGCTACCGTATTGAGCAGACTGAAGTGAAATGAAGAGGGCAGAGGATTGGACCAACAGGTTTACCACAAATTGAACTGAGAAGGTTTAAACTGCTGTTGCCTTACCATGTCTCTTCTCTGTCCTGCTGTGTTTACCACTCATAAACTGGGACTGCCAAATGGCACATTTGCTCAATGCAATATAACCAGTAGGACAAATTACAGCCAGGGAAATGCTATGTGTGCTAAATTATCTTTCAAAGCACAAGCTAGAGCAATTCAAGGCAAGATATATCACGTTCTTGCTGGGGTTTTTTTTGGAAACTGTCAAGAGTATCATGATGTATCTTGCACTGTAAAGTGTACCCAGTGCTTAATGAATTCATTTGAATTAAAATTGTGGGTATATTGCAGTATATTCCATGAGTTTTAGAATATTCTGTAGCCCATTGCTGGAGTATGAAAACCTTGCTTGCCTTTCCCTTCTATTATTATTAATAGATTTAGAGACTGAGATTCTTAAAAAGGACATCTGAGGTTTTCTTTGGCTTTTTTCTTCTAGATCTTTTGGTCTCTGTCCACTGGCTTAATAGCACTTCAGGTTGACTCGTATGGCTGAAAGAGGTATGAATTTAAAGGTGAGGTGTTTTCATAGGGATTTGTTGATTTGTTTATATTTTTATTTTTGATTTGAAAAGAAAAAGCAATTAGATCAGTGGTGAGCAAGTCAATAATTGTTCTCTGTGAATATGAAATAACTGCATTCCTGAAGGACATTTGCCAATTCTTTATTGCGATACTGTTATCTCTAGTTCATCTTCATATATCAGAGAGCAGAAATTAAAGATAAAAATATGATACGAAGCTTTTAAATATTTTCCCCTGTTAAAGTGATAGGAGCGGTTCATACACTCTAAAGAAAAGGTTAAAACAAACCAGCCAGCTGCTATGGATGGAGTAGAGAGGGACTGTCCAGTGATGAAGGAGATAAATGAACGCTTGGAAAGAATGGGCTTGGGTGCTTCACGTCACAGGCACCTTTGGGTAGCTTGACATACTTTAGTTTTCTATGAGTAAGATTAAAACTGAGTGAGGAATATTGCATGGATGAACACTGAACTTCTATGGTTTGCATGTGTGATGGCAACCTAATAAATACCTCATAACAGAAAAAACAATTTTAATAATTTAAGTGCACTGATTTCAATCATTGTCACAGTCTTTGGAAGGTGCATAGCTGTGATTCAGTTATTGTTGTTTTATGGTCTCTATAAAACATACTTATCCGTTCAAGGCTACATCTAAAATACCACAATTATTGTGTATTTAATTTTTTCTGACAGTCCAAGTAAAATCACTGATCTCCTGGAGATGAGTAACAACACAAAATTTACCCACTACACTGATTAAATCCAGCTCTTTTTCCTCCAGTTCTAGGAGAGTAAGTGGGTGTTTGAGCTTATTTAGGGGTCAACGGTTTTGAGGTATTTTAGTGTAGAGTTGGCACAAAGGTCGTATCTAGAAAACTTCTTGGCTACCCAAAGAAAAAAATACACTGTTCTTCTGGTTAATGAACTGGTGGTGTAAAAGCACCACATAATGTCGAGTTTTTGAATGAACCATTTCTAGTTAACCCTAATTAAGAGAGATGGCTCTGTGGTAGCATTTATACAAACTCATTGTTCTCACTCATGCTGATCGATTCAATGGCAAGCAGACACTGACCTTCAAGGAATTTTCTGGTGACCCCGTAGTTTTACAGGCTTCAGGAAATGAAGAAAACTGGATTTTGTTTTAAGTGTTTGTCTGGCTTGTTTCAGGAGAAGTGCATGTCTAGTCAATTTAATCAAATAGTATCTAGTTTCATGCAGCGCTTTTCATGACTTCCACAGGAATTTTGCAAAAGGTGTTACTATTATTTTTGTCCTTATGTAGCTGTAGCAACTAGGCAAAATGCAGGCATTGCAACTTTCCCAAAGTTAGTTGGTTAGCAACAGTAGATCTGGAAATAGAATGAGGATATCTATCTCTGTGTATGTTCAAGAACTCATAAAACAAAAATTACGTTGTTATAGACAGCAAATATGGATAAAATATATATTTTTTGAAAAGTAACATATTATGTCCTAAACTTTTTTAAACACATTTCAAAGATTCATAACTTTAACATTAAGCAGCTCAGATGAGTATTGCCCTTAGCATATAGATGGAATTATATGGAACAAGGTGTGAGAATGTCAGTGCTTGAGATGTGAAAATTAATCATTATATAAGATATAAAGCCTGTAACTGTTTGTACTGTGCTTTTCTTTGGTTACAATACTATTTTACTGTTTATTCCAAAAACTTGAAAAGTGTGTTTCATAACCTCCCAAAAGCACATAAAGGAAGAAATAAGTCTGTTCAGAAATTTTAGGTTGGTCAATAGAGAAGAATGGACTGCAGAAGAAGGAACTTTCCTTGTCCTTTTCTAACTTTGTGTGTGGCAGATATACTTCTGCTGTAGAAACGACAGTCTGATACCGTCAGAGGTATCAACGAGCAAAGTTGTGTGTCAGCCTGTTGTGCCAGCCAGCTGTCTGACGGGCTTGTGGTTCCAGTGACTGACCTGAGAGAACGGCTGACAGCTGCACGGGAGACAGGAGAGAAAGAAAGAAAGAATGAAAGTACAAAGTGCTCCTGTCGTACCCTGCCGTACATGTCTCTGTATGCCTCGGAAATCATGAGCCGCTGTGAGTTGCAACGCTGAGTTAGGATATCAATCAACACATCTTTTTCACAACCTGAAAAGGAAATGACACAGACTCTAAATTAACAAACTGGTGTTATTTACTTACATTTGTGATTGTTTGTGTTTTGTTTAAGAACATTATACTAATTTCTTGAAAAAATTGATCAAGAGACTAATATCCCACTAGTGTTTACCAACATCAGTTATATTTACTGTGCTTGTGTATCTTGCACTTGCTGGTGTAATACCATCAAAAAGTGAAGCAGTCTGTTAGTACCAGATGCATCATCACCTCTCAGAAGCTCAATGAATTTGAAAGCATCAATAAAACAGATAGGGGCTTTCATGTAGTCAGAACTAGGCCCAGTAGCAGGATTTGTCGCTGAGCCTTGGAAGTCATACTTGTGTGTTCTGTTGATACTGATTAAATTGTCATTTGAGAATTAGAGATCTCTTTTATGGGGATGAAAAATTGCTGTTAGACCATTTGTTGAAAAACTCGAAGTTATAATTTCAGAGGAACTGTATAAAGTAAGTTATGAAGGTTTAAAAAATATTATTTTTCCCCATTTCCAAGGGCATTTTATTGAAGGTTACCTATGATGGTTTCCTTGATAGCTAGAACATACTGGTAAACTTCTATAATGAATCAGTATTATTGCTTATGAAAAATAATATTATTAGCATATTCAGAAAATTATTTTAGAATTTTAAAATTGCTTTTGCATCGTAGGGGTTGGGATACTGTACATAACAGTTTCTTTTTACTTTTCAGAAAATAGTTTATAACTAGGAGTCTTTACAGCTTACATAGTCTCTATAGTAAAAACTGAGAAGGATCGAGATCTAGGAAATACTATAAAACATAAATATAAAACTTTATTCACTTGTGTTGTACCACCGGTATCAGTGGGACAACATACGTGACTGAACATGCTTGTAAGAACGAATGCCATGAGCAGGATTGAGGTTCAGAGTGTCAGTGCCTGTAAAGGATATGGTGACTTTACCTCCTCTGAAGCTGAACTGTTTATTTTGTCAATTGTCCTTTAAATTACAACTTTGTTCCATGTACTTTGATCGGAAGATTAAAATTAAGGTTAATGTGCTTGTACTTAGAGTATTAAATGAAGAATATAATCTCTATATTTTCATGTTAGCAACATTACCTTAAAAGTACTGTTTGAAGTGTAGGAAGATGTTTAAAACTTTTCATCTGTAGCCAATTTAGTCATAAAGAAACTTCAGATTCCCCTTGATGAATAATGCTCATTGTAGTTCATTCGACATTAAGTCTGAGTCCTCACATTTCCATTAAAGAAACTGAAACCAGCATGCTTGATTTGGTGCTGTACAATCTGGTGAAAAGCCCAAGGGGTGTAAAAGCTCTGATACAGAACACAGTTTTAAAGTGAGGAAAATGTTTCAGATGGTAAAAAAATAGATCAATATTTTGACTCTCAGCAATACCAACAAGGTTCAACAGGAAAATACAAAAATCTGAACAGAGAAAAATGCTTTTGTGAACAAAAGGTTTTTGGAACAAACACTGAAAGCAAAAATTGCAAAGATAATGAATTCTTTAAGCTTTCTACTCCATTTAGTTTTGTTTCTTATGACTGATTAAGAGACTTAGCAGACCTTGGTAGCAGTTAATTTTTGAAGTTACAACTAAAACATTTTCATTTCTTGGCCCTCACTCTAGTGATGGAACACGGAATTCTGTTTTCTTTTTCTTGTTTTCTCAATGAAGTGTTCATTACTGTAAGTGTTGGTATGGATTTCAGATTAATCTTGATCAACTCTTAGTTCCTGTAAATGCAAATGATTTATTTGGACATCAGTGTGTCTTATTGTGATTCCTTGAAGAATCTGCAGACAGGTGGTGACACTTAATTTTACGAGTTTTTATTTTGCCTAATGCTTGTTGTTTTATGGGGGCTTTCTGCAAAAGAGGAAATTGGTGTTAGAACTGGTCAAGATACTCACTGATTCCCTGTAGGGCTCCTCCTAGCAACTGGGCGTCCATTACAGGGTTAAAATTTGGAGCAGGAAGAATTGTTCCTTGTGTCTACAAAAGGAAAAAGCAGACTTTAATTGATGTGTTTAACATTTCTAACATGGTATGTGTAATTCTGTTGAAAACCAACAATCATAACTTTAAATTTTCTTTGCTTCATGGGGAGCAGAATGTAAAGATTTAGTTCATGAAACAGAACTTGAATTTGCAGTTAACCCTAGGGAGACAGACCATACTGGAGGAAGTTGCCCCTAGCATGAGTTAGGCCTGAATAGGAAAAAAAATGGTGAGGATTTACATTAAAATGTAACCACATTTTAATGTCTGTCCCTTTGCCAACCTTTTTAAAAATATTATTTTATATTTCAAAGTTAATCCATGGAATCCCTGACAGTCTTCAGTATTTATTCCTCATGGTGTTTTTAATTTGAAAGGAATAATGAGAAAATGATGAATGAGACCTGTAGGTTGTGTACCAACCTAGTGATTTATTAAAGCAGTGATGTTACTGCTAAGTGTGAGATAGTTTTGAGATGTGCCATGTAGAAGGCAACACAATTTTTCTGGTTGCTTTGTAACTGGTTAAATTACTGTCAGTTCGTTCTCAGTGATACTTTATTTCATGTATTTTTCCTTATTCTTTTTAAGAAATCTGTGAATAATAAACAGAACTAATTTTAATAGACTCAAAGACCAATACAAACTGAAGAAAACAACTGATGTTGACAGACACTTAGCTCTGTCTCCTGGTTAATCTCTTTAGTTCATCGGAGAATTTTATCTGCTTCAGCTGATGCACCAACTATAAAGGTTCTCTTTTATCATGATTCCTGGACTCAGTCAGAACAACTGATTAAAATTACACTGTTAAGTTTATATTTACATTTCAAAGAAAAGTGGGATGTATTTTATAAATATGAATGGGGTATTTTTACAAATACTTCCTAGAATCAAGTACATGGATTATGCTAATTAATTTGTTTGTTTGCTTGCTTGCTTTACGTACACTTGGAAGTCTTTTGTACATTGTGCCTTCAATAGTAATGACATACACATAAGTTTTGTGCATGGCCACTAATCACGCTTGCCTGGCTTGAAATCTAAGTAGAGGAATTAAAAAGCACCAAACAAGAATTGTGTATTTTAGATGAGAAAGAAGACACCATTCCTTGATACGTTTGATCATTACTTTAGACCCGCCAAGCAAAAGTAGGAACAAATTGTGGCTAAGTGAGAAGTGCATAGTCTTTATAGACTATAGAAATAGAAATTTCAGATTTTTGGAGGAGTTACTTTAAAAAGCAGTAATAGGGTGGCATACCTGTACACAAAAAGTACTTATCAGTAGACAGACATCCTTCTGCAGTTTGTTCATCATTTAAATACACGGTCCAACTTTTACAACTGAACATGAAGTATCATTTTACTCATAAACCAATTGGGAAAATGCTGAGAAAAAAAATGTTTTGGAAATAGGAAAATAAATATTGGCCACTCAGGACACAGTGACACTAAAGCCATTTTTTTTAGATTGATATATGTTGTTGTATCTAAAATAAATTGCATGCTCATCCTTAAGATATGCTCCATCCCATCTTCCTTTGTCAGTGTGAGAATTGTCTGTGTACCCTGGGCCTCACTTGGCACTTAATAGATACGTAGGATAGGGATCCACAGATACTAGCTTCAGAAACTGAGAGTTCATAACAGCCCTCTCTGGTCAGAAGGGTGGAGGTGAGGAGAAGAGAAAATGTAGGATGTGTGCACTTTAAATTAGATAAGATTAGATCTAATAGAAAATACTGGTGATGACCCTTCATCTCTGCATCAGCTTGGTACAGGCTCCATTCCTGTAAAGATTAGTTATCTCAGAGTGTTTCCTTTCACACATCCAGGTTTGTGGTGTCATGAAATGAACAACTAAATCACTGATCTTCTCAGTGTTTATGATACTTGCACTAAAATCAGACATAAGTGATTAACTTAGTGAATGCTTTAAGGGTGGATTCCTGCGTAGTCCTTGGAGTGAAACACTAGTAAAAGTGGTTTTCAAAGCATATATCACCTCACAGTCTGAATGGAGGTAAGTATTAATGATTTCTGAATATATATCTTTATTCATGAAACAGTCAAATAAGAAAAGGACTTTGCATGAATGCATAATTGCAAAAATATAACGGAGGAACTCGTCATAGAAAAGGCACTCCTGAATATACAGATTTGCAGACTTGTCAATTTTTGACTAAAAAAGGCAACACAGCATTTGTGATGTCTCTTTCAGGCAAACTAAAGGATGTTTGAATGTGCTGTATTGTCCCTTGGTTCAGCAGAGTTGCTGAACACCTCTTTGATAAAGTATTCACTATCTTATTATTTGAGGCTTAGCATCAGTAGATTAAACGTTATCCAGTAAATGCCTATATCTTATCCGGAATCTAAAACATGATGCTTTTAAGTAGAGCCAGATTGAATGTGAAGCTTCAGGTAAAAATTTTTAGAAGATACAGTGCAATATAACTTCCTTTTAAATAAAATTGAATAAAATAAATTTGATTACAATTTTCTTATAGTGTACACATTGTGGTTGGCTTCATTTTCCGTTTCACAGAAGACATTTTTTATAAGGATTTTTGGTGTACCTTGTGTTTGGATTTTCAGAGGGGTTTCTCCACAAATTCAGCATTCTGCCAATGTGTATCAGTTCTCTGAACTGAGACCAGGGATTTACAGCATACATGCTATAAGGGTCCCCAAAAGGAATTTTTGCCTAACTAGTGATGTCTTACTGCTGGCATAGCTCACAGAGTTGTTGCAATGTTGTGTACCTTGAAGAAAGCACTTTGCTACTTTACAGTGTTTACACAGGCTGCCTTTAGGAAGATTTATCCCTTCACAACCTCTGTCAGTTTTTTCTGCAATCTCTTTCATAGTGTCTGTTTTTGACTAGCCCACAGAAGCATCTTTTCTTTATGGACCTAATTTCAAAATGTTGTTTGTTACTTCTTAAAGTTATTCCACCTGTTTTCACTGAATTTTTGAACTATGGGCTCTGGTAGGTCTGGGCCAAATATTTAGAGCTGAACTCTGGTAATTTGGGTACTGAATTCAATATGATTACATAGCAATTGCCTACCACTTGCTGTGAGTTGTAGCCTATTTTTTGGTTTTTTTTTTTTTGAGAGTGCTGTGCAATATTTGCCATGGAAGGAAAACCCAAGGAAATTTACTGTAGATGGTTCAGTGGAGACAGGGATTGATCCTAGGATGAACAGTGCTGTCTGTGCCCCTCTGAAGTAAGTGCTGTGCAGACAATTCACAGAGCTATCACAGATGATGGGTCTCTAGTGCTGTGATGGCAGCTGGCACTGATATCAAGCCCCTCAAGATCTGAGCACCTCAAGACTTAAACCAAACTAGCAAATTTCTTTTTTTAGTTGTTAATCAATAGCTAGAGCTGGACAGTTACGATTAAGCATTTGCATTGTTAATCTTGCATGCTTGAATAATCTTTTTGTTTTAAGGAAAAGGGAAGATAATCTCAAAATGTATGGCGTATCAGGACAAGAGACACCAGGAGTGAAGTCAGCAGAACTGAGCAGTAACTGGAGGAAAGGTAATTCGTGGGAGTTCACAACCACCAACTCATTGACTACCTACCCAACACAGACTCCAGACTCAAAGGGAGGTAAGAATTGTACTCATGGACTAATTACCATGAGAAGCAAGAGTGATAGTTAACAACTAGGCGTTCGACTACTAATTAACAAAAAAGTTATGTAATTTGTAACCAGTGAATGCTATGTCTTTGTTTGTTGAAATGTATTGACACTGTAAATACATTTTTGTATTTACATGTTTTGTAGGCTCCAAGGCTACAACACGTGTGCAGCTCTTCACCTGGTGCTATAATTAGAAAGTGTCCATTTGCAGACTGTGTGCAAAGCAACCGGTCTTTTGTAGGTTACCACATAGCTCATTACCTTGTGCAGACTAGAATTAAAAAACAGAAGTACTTCACCTTGGTGTGTGAATTGGTGTTTGCACACCAGGTAGTGAGCCTGCATTTTGGACAGCAGCACTTCTCTCCTGTGGTGATAAGATGCTACACAGCAGGTAAGAAGGAAAGACTTGTTTCTAAAGAAATGCAGAAACGCAAGAGGTTTATTTTTCTGAGCAAATGGCCACTCTAATGCTCTTTGGTGTAGTTGTCTGGGGAGAAGGAAAGGTGGTATAGTTTTAAGTTGTTGAGCAAGACTTACAATAATCTCCTGTACTGAAAGATAAACTTGAACATTGGGGCGGGCATTTTGTTTTGCAAAGATTGTAACAATCTTGTCATGCTTTAGAAGCATCTGTGGTTACAGTGTTCTTTTGCTTGAAATACCTCAAGAAATTGAGGAAATATATCAAAACAACATCATAGTAGGAAAGCTAGGGTTCTGCTTCCAGAACCTAGGGCCCAAGGTGTAAAATCATGTTTCCTCCAAAATTATACAGGCTTGCCATGCCTAAAAGTACCTAGGAAATGTCTAGCTATCAATAATGTTCATCACTGCATAAACTGAGGGAGCAGAGCAGTAGAGGCATTTGGTAACTGAATGAAATTACAACAGATTGAATTTTAGACAGGGAACATGTGAATAGATTGTTCCTTTCTGTTATTTTTGGCTAGAGAATTTCTGCTGCCCCATTTTGAAGCAGGGTGTTTTTAGGATTGATTGAACACCTGAGTGTAGTTACACGTACTGCTGTCTCACTTCATTCATTTCCACTGAAGTCAGCTGTGATTGACCCCTGTAACAGAAAGCGGCTCAGTGGAGCTGAGCAGGAGCAGTGTGCCCATGGAGTTCAGGGAAAAATGCAGGATGTGGCTGACCACAGCTGTTGGAAAGAGAGCTTATTTTGGCTCAACACAAAGCAGACTGAGTGTAGCGATCAACATTTGAGAGGATGAACTGGTGGTATAAATATTTATACCTGACTTCACTAAAAGAGTGTGAATGTCTTCCTGACTTGGCCAGATCAGCATGAGGGGAGTGAATAGCTGTCTAAGCCCAACACAGAGTATAAATACTAAGAAGGTAGCAACATAATTTGGAAAAAACCAAACTTCTTGACCTGACTTAAACCCATGTAATCCTTCCCTGTGATGCCCAGCATCACAGCAGTGAGCCCAGCATCATAGCAGTGAGCCTATCATGAAAGGCAGTAACGCAGATCTCGTCCGTATTCTGTTTGTGTTATGTTTTCAGTACATTTTGTCTTACTCTGCTAGAAAAGCTTGTGTAAAATCACCTAACTTGATATTATACATTACAGCCTCTATGGGTGAAATATCTAAAAGAACCTAGTGAGAGAGTAGAGTACTGGACTCTGACATCAGGATGACCAGTTTTGAGTTGGCTGTTTCTGTTTTACTTATGCAACATCTTTTGCTTCCCTAAGCTCTGGAAAGCATAGGAAAATTACCAGTATGATCTTATGGCCTTTCTTCTGCATGCCTTAAGATGGTTTACTGCAGGGATGAGCAGAAATTGCTCTTCATGGCAAATTTAAATCTATAGAAGTGAAAATTGCATTGTGGATGTCTTGGTGATGTCAGAGGAATTTGAGTGTATGTCCACTGAATATAATTTCTCTAAATACAATCCAACCCATCCACACAAGTAAAAAAAAATTGTGGCAAAGTAACAGAAATCTTTTTGTAAGTTGAGAAAAGCAGGGACATTTTTGGATTGCTTAACATTCTTATTTTGAGAACTTCATCCTAATTTCACAGATAGTGTCAATGGAAGTCTTTTTATTGATTTCAGGGAGCTTTTGGTTCCTGCCCTTAATGAGCAAAGGCTGGGATAGATGGCCTACCTCTATTCTCTCTAATAATTCTAGAATTTTTTTCAAACAAAGAAATTAACAGGAATTTCTCCAATAAAATTTTTAAAATAAGTAAACATTATCAAACATCCATTAGTCTCAGTAATGTGGGATTGAGTGATAAAGAAACTTGCATTATGCTCCGGGTGTCAATCTGTAGGATGTTCTCCAATTCTAGACACACTCTTTAAGAATTCTAAACTTTTCTTAGGATCAGGCACAAACCTTGAAATTTGTGTTGGTGATCACTGGAGTACGTAATGTAATTATTTGAGTGGAAAGAATTGTGTACGTTGTCAGTACAAAACCACTATAAACTTCATGACCAATTTATTTACGCATTTCCAAAAAGGAAATTAGCAAAGGTATAATGGACAAGGAGCCTAAGAGATTTGACTATTAGAAGTGACAGACTTTGATGCATGCACAGATAATAAAGTTGTTGTTTATGTTATGGATATTTAAATGTTTAAACACATTATTTACAGGGAGATATGGAATTTGGGATAATAGTTTAGTGGTGGATCTGGTACTGTTAGGTTAATGGTTGGAGTTGATGATCTTAGAGGTTTTTCCAACCTAAATGGTTCTGTGTTGTAAAGTGAGCTTAACTTTAATGTCTGTGTGGAAGCTACAGTAAGCCAGTTTATCAGTCATAAATCAATCACATTAAAAAATTCCTTTCCTAAATGGGTTTTATTTATGATAATCTAGGACAGATCCCATAGTAAGTAAGGTGTTCACTGTTTCATCAGTATCTGAATGTAGCTACATCTTTCCAAAAGGTATTGGCAAACATTGAAATTGCAGAGCTGAATTTCATCTGGAAGAAGATCAAAATCAGTGCAGACAGCTCATTATTAATCTGCTTCATGCCAAATACAGTAGTTCATTAAAAAATAAAGGGGTGGAGAGGAATATCTAAATATTGCCTTGGGTAAATGCCGACCTAAAAAGCACACAGAAGAAATAAGGGCTAGGGCCTCATTTGGTGTAAATGCTCATAACTTTGACCAAGTCAGTAAAGTTTTGTTTTACATAAGATGATGGTCAAAGAGATAGTCTCGTACTCTTCTCGTACCCAGATATCCTTCAAATATCCCAATTACTTACACAGTGCAAGTTGCCACTTCCTTCATAATGAACATCGTAAAAACTCATGCATTTTTTGTGTCTCTTCCTAGATTTGCATATCCATGTATGATATATACAATATATACCTTATATATAGTATATATGATACACATGTTACATTCATGTATTCATTAGTTACAGTGGACAGGATACAGACAACTAAACATTTCCTTCAAGTTGTCTGCACTTGAAAATCCTCAAAAGTGAAAACACAGGTGTTTTGCTTGCCAAACAATGTCAGATTCAGTTACTCAATCTGAGTGCAAGACTGTGGATTTTTTGGGTATTAGGAGGGTGTTTTGTTTTGAAATACAAAACAATATATGTTCAATATTTTGTGATACAACTTGTTCTGTGAACACTGCAGATGCAGTGGGTTTTTTTCCTGATTCTTTCATCTCTGTTTTTCTACTTATTTACAGTTAATTTCCTCTCCTTGTTCCATCTACACGCACAAGCCATTGGGTCCTTTCTGAGACCACTGACTAAGTAAAATATGGTTTGTCCCGTGACTGAGTCCAAAGTATGGATGTATTGTTTGGCTAATGCTAGGCCAATGGAATAAATGACTGTTGAGTTTCTACTGCTGTATTTTTTAAACTGGCAATAGAATTTGGTTCCCTCACCCACACTGAGCAGTGTTTTCGCAAAACCTCAGAAGAGATTGCATTCCTCTGCCAATATGATTGAAATTCATTATAAAGTTCAAAGTTACTGGTAGAAACAGGTGGATCGACAAATATGCACAAATTGAGCCGAATTTTCAGAAGAAAACAGGGGAAATGTCTGGTATAGTCACTGAAAGGATGTGAAGAATTGCACAATTTAATTTTGGTGTCTGGATTTTAGCATCCCTCATGATGTATTCATCATTTTGCTGGAGCTCTGATTGTGCGCTTAGGATTCAGCATGGCAGAGCTTTCTGCATTACAGATAAAATGCCTTCAAAAAGCATCAAAGTAATTTCCAAGAGCAATTTGGCCTTTTTGTGGGTTAGTTTAGACAAACTGCTTTATGTGAACATGGAAAAATGGTTTTCATACTGTCTTTCCTCTGCAGTATCCTAGTGAAGGAGATATCTGTTTTTTAGAAGGAAGAAAATCAAAAATATTCTGCATTTTTTTCTCACAAAATGTCCAAGCACTTAAAGATAAGGCAAGCAAATCTCCAGAGGTGATTCAGTGGTTTTTGACATTAAGGTATTTATTCCTCTTTCTGATCTCAGGATACCCTCATGTTCAAAATCACAGATCTGTCTCCACAGAGATGGCCCAGGTGGGCACTTTATAGATATCTCTCTGTGTTTGCACGTGTTCATTTAACTCTCCTGTAAGGAATGGATTCCAAAATCAGCTGAGCAGACAGAACAGGTGTGTGTGGTGTTGGTGGAATGAATCAAAACAACAAAAGAGATTGGAAAGGGACTGAAAAATTTATAATAGTTCTGGAAAATGATACTTGGAAATTGCTTTCCTTCTGTGCAAGAGCAAGAAAGTAACAGCTTTTTCTGACCAAAGTCATAAGCAGTTCAACAAAAGTATCAGTAAAAGGCGAGGCTGCTTTTATCAAATTATGATGTGTAAACTTCAGGCAATTCAGTCTTGTGATGGAAAAAGCATTCTGAGGTATGAACAACCTTCTAATAATATTTGTTCAGTAAGTCATTCTGCTGATAACAAAAAATCTAAGTCAGACTCCTTAGTCTGAATATTTCCCGTAGGGAATGTCTACTAAAATAAAATGCTTTCTTTATTAGCTAACCACATGCTGTGAGCTAGCTATACTTTTGCAAAGATATCCTTTGTGTGCAACTTTATTAAATAAAAATTTCATGAGTATTTTGATTTGCTGTGAGTTTATTTGATGTGTTACATTTAATTTCAATAATATATGATACAGTAGTGGAAGGGATACTTGTAAACATAGAATATTCTTTCTCTAAAGCCTCCAATCTCTCTCTGTGTATGTATTTCAGAGAGGTCACAAATATAATTGTGTCTAATTTCTGGTAGTTTTACCTGTGGTACTTACTATAGGGAACCATTGTGTGAATATAATGATGATGAATATAATTTGCTGAATCTGGCAGGGCTGCTGCTGTAAACTGTACATCTCATTCTTGATCTTGGGGGACTCCATCCTATCTGATTGTTCACAGATAGTGTATGTAATTACTAATAGGGGAAGCATAAAATATAAAGGAGATCATTTAAAGAACCAAGCACATCTTGAAAGTAATACTTCCAATTCTTTTTTTTCTTTCATTTTTCTTATGCTTCTGAATTAATGGTATATTCAATGTTCTGGAATTCCTTGAAAAATGTCTCTAAGTCTAAAGTGTGCTTTTAAGACTTTTTCTGAATCTAGAATTGCGTTTAAGAAGAGTAGAGAAGAAATTAATGTGGCAGTCTCACCACTCAGTCCTGTGCAAGCCCTGTTTTCTTGCTTGAGGTTTGCTAGAGGGATTTTTCTGCTATTATGTTGCTGAGTCTCTTCAGAGAAAACTGCCACTGCTTCATGACCAACTTTATCTTGAAATACCAGCAGGCATCCAGGGGAGAATGTTTACGTGCAGCTCTGCCTTACATGTCCCTATTCTGTCTGGATGCCTCAGCAGGGAAGTCTGTTCCTAGGATCCAGTGATCTAGTTCATAAAAATACCTCATTTCTCTCCCTTTCCATTCCATAACACATGGAAATTGGAATAAGTAGTAAAAATTTACCAAACCTGAGAATCCATCCCAATACTTTCCAGAGAAAGCCTGTAATCAGGTTTTCCTGTCTTTCCTGGGACTGATATGCTCCTTATTGTCTACAGTTGCTTCTCTACTCTCTTGTTTCTGTGATTATGAAAAAGCAAAGGGTTTATCAGCATGCCTTTTTATGTTTAGAAGAAGAGGGAATAAAGAGATAGTAGTAACATCATTTATTTTGGAGTATTTTGATGTAATTCAGTGGATCCAAAGTAATAACTTAAGTGTCCCCTCTGCTGAAGTGGTTCATTGGCCTAACTAATGTGCAATGGTTACATTATATCAAGCCTACATACCTGTTGTAAACATTTGCCACAGTTAACAATTGTCTTATCTGTTAGATTTTCTTTGTAATGCTATCAAAATTCTGCATTATTATTGCAAATATCATAATTGCCAATGGTAATGACTTAAAAGAAGTTCTTCTGTAAGTTATTTTATAATGTACTACCATTAGTATCAGACAACATATTATGTACAGATGCAGTGTCAATTATTTAAATACAATTGGTGGCAATAAATCAGTAGAAGAAAAGAAACTGAATTTCTTGACTTCTCTAGCTGAAATTGATCTACCACCTTTTCCAGGTAGAGTTATTCTTTCTGTCTCCCTTAAATTATCAGGAATAAATTACAGAATCACTGTAACAAAAAGAGAAAAAAAGAGAAAAGGACAAAAAAAGTCTTTTAAGTCCTTAACTGCCTAGTAAATGATGCAAGATCCCAAATTGCAGAAAACCGAAAGTATTACTAATCGTGATTCAATAGCAATTGCTTTAGAAAAGCAAATATATGCAATATAATTTCATCAGAAGAAATACTTTCCTGGCAAGAATGGACTAATTAGTCAGTTATACTTTCTATTAAAATAAGAGGAAAATATTTATCCTTTAGAAAATTCTATATCGATTTGTAAGTTTGTTGAGAATGTACATGCAAAAAGCCTTTGAAATGAATGAATCATTATTCCTACTACTACTAATAAAAAAAAATCCTTAGAGAACATAATGATCAGTATGCCAGGTACAGAGAGCAATTTCATATTTTTTCATGAAATAATAACTCCAATAGTTTCCAGAACGGAGATTTAAAAAATCACTATAAATATTTTTTTCTTAAGGAGGGCTAGTGAAGCCATTTAATATATTGTACAACTTTTTAATGGGGAACAATCACTGATAACTCTTCCTGTGTTATGGATATTGTAAGGTAGCATTTTTTTGCTTTAAAATATTTTTCACACCATGAACAAAGCCAGATTTTTTTAATGATAAAGCTATTTAGTTACTTTCTGTGGCTACAGACGGTCTTGTGAAATTATAACCCCCCCCCCAAATAGTGCCAGAAATAGGTATCTTCTGAAAAATTCACATTTTTATCTTTAATACAGTCGGATTATAGTATGTAATTTAGTTCCTTGTGTAGCAGCTCAGTGCAAGCATAGACAACCCACCCACAAGACCTCAAAAGGAGGCTTGAGTTGTTTTTTCTTGAAAGGTTTAAAATCACGAGACAGGAACTGATAATCCTTTATATTTTAACCTGCATTTCAGACATTTGATATATATCATAAGTAGCACCAGGATTAGACCCAAATCACAAATAAATTGTCTTTACCTAGGATTAATTTCTTCCAATGGAGGGAAAAGGATCCCAACATACATGATGACGACTCAAGAGGAAAGAAAATTTCAAAAGATTTCAGAGAACAGATAATTATACTCACGTAATCTCCACAATACATTTTGATGTGAGTCTTCAAGTTCTGTTGAGATAAAATAGTAGCTTGCCTAGACTAAAAGTAACAGTAAATGAAATTGTTAGAGTTAAACCTTGTTCTGTTTTGGAGATTTGAGAGAAGCCATCCAATCAAACGGATACCAAGTACATTAGGCTCCAAAGTAACTATGAAGCAGAACACCTCTTCGTACCTTGCGTCCTTGGGTTTTATAGATTTACTGTATGCTTAGTCATTAATCATGTGTTGAATAAGTGTGATTATAATGTAAGTAAACCGAGTCATTAGCACGACACCCTCTGTTCTGCTGTGTTGATTTTAGAGATCAGAATTCAGCTATTCACAGAGTGAAATGCTCACCTACCTAAAAGTGCTTGTGTTAATGATTTACAGATTGGGTCTGGTGTAGATACTTTTTTTTCCTTGTGCTGAAATCACTCAGCTCATCACTTGTTCTAATAACTATTTGTGGCTGGCATGCACAGGAAGATGCTTTGTAGCCCTTATATGTCACCCAGAGTAATCAGGTAGCCTTAGTAGAACTCTGTTAATGAGGATCTTTTCATGCAAGTTATAACTTGCAAAAATCCTGAAAAGAGCTGATCAAAAATCCTGTACCATTGCTCTATTCAAGGACTTATACAGAAACCTAACTATCCAACTGACAGTAAACTCATATTTTTCGTAGGTAATACCATATTTTTCTGCTCATGATAACTATTAATTGTAATAAACCATTAATAAAATACAAAATTTTCCCACAAAAAAAAAAAAAGGAAAGGAATGTAAAATAGAGGAACATAAAAACAGATGTGCAGAATCAGTCTGTGTATCCTCTACTACAACTTGAATGAAAGACATTGGCTACTGTTATCCTGGTTGAGTCCGTTATAGAGGGGTAATGTTTTTCTAATAGTTGTACAGTAATAGAAGCTCAAAATGTGAATTAAATTTCTCCAAATTTTCTTGGTTTTCTTAACGTATCCATCACGGGCTTTGAAGCACTTATTAAAACCTGCATGGATTTTTTTTTCCTTACAATTTAGGAAGACTTTGGAAAGAATTAAAAAAAACAACTTTTTTTTGTAGCTCTAATACTTTAGCAGCTCTTCTAGTCATTTAAAGCTGTCTCTGGGCTTGTATAAACACAGCAGTATTGATTTGAGTATAAGGTTTTGCATGTCAGCCCATGTTACGTGTAAAGGCTACAGATGCATCCTTAGAAACAGCTGAAAGAGTTTCACAGAGAAACACGTGAAACATGGGCTTCACAATGGCATGCCTTTACTTTCTGTTTTTCTCATTAGGGCTGTGGTAGGTATTTTACTTTATTGTAATTGTACCAAGTACATACTTTAATCTCTATATCTCAAGTGCTCTTTGAGTGTGGCCAGGGAATACAGTTCCACTGTACAAGTAAGAAAAATGATCCATAAAGAATCTGGTCTGGTTGGTTAGACGTGCTGAAGGTGGTACCTAGAGTGGGATTCAGTCTCCTGATGATACATATTTTAAAGCAGTAATAAGAATATAAGAAAATTTTAAGCCTATCTTTTTTACAGACTCTTAATTTTATGTCTATTTTCTTGCTGTGATTAAAATGTAATACAGTTAATGTTCAGTACAACAGAAAACAGATTAAGTTTACAGGATTATGTTTTAGTCTGTTTGTGTCAAAATCTTCTGGAACCATAGGGTGTAAATAAGTAGTCAAAACCTGTTCTATGAAATATTCATACCTGGCTTATAATGTGACAAAAGCACTTAAATGATTACTGAACTAGGTTCTGTCTTTAATGAAACTTTCAGAGAAAAGCTGTGAGAGTGTCTAGAGAAAATGGGAGGGAGGTTTCAACTCCCTTTTCCCTTTGAATGCCCTTTGGCTGTCCTTTCCTGCCATCTCTCCCCGAAAGTGAGAGGCAGGGCTTACCAACAAGGAAATGAATAACATATTTGTCCAGGTAATGCTCAGCAAAATGGATCCAGTGTTTGTGTACCAGAGTTAGCCACACCTTCACATTTTCTTCAAGACTCAGTAGGTCAGAGATGTGAGTAATTTCTAGGGGAGAAGCTTATCCTGTCTTTTAGGGGAAAGCCAAAGAAGTTGTGTTCCAAGGGGTTTTGGGAATCTCACTTTTGGGAAAAAAAAAATAGGCTACTTGGAAATACTGAAGAAGAGATCAGCAATAATTACTTATGTGGAAAGACAGGAAACACTTGTGTTTTTAGACTAAAGAACAGTGAAGGAGACCTTAACAGCTGAAGGAAATAAAAGATGTTGCAAGGGGAAGGGGAAAAAAAATTGTCTTCCAGTTCACAATGAACTGGACAGATCAAAGCCTATTTTGCTTTTTCACTTCTATTTAATGTTTGCAATTCTCTCCCAGTTACTGGGTGAGATTTTCATTACTGTTCTGGGTGCTTGGTTGCTTTCCTTCCTCTTTTTCTTGCTAACACTTTTCCTGTTTTTATTTGTACTTAATTTTCTCCTCCCTCACTTTGTTACCTGTTCTTTTTTGGACAGTCCTAATTCTTTTCTGTCAAAGCAAGAAGGGGTTGGTTCTTCTTCAGGTCCCTACACCCAATGGAATTTCTCACCTGTGCTAAAGGTTCTTCCTCTAACTTCCCCTGTCCTGCTCATTGATATGCTTAGGCTTAGACATTGCAACTGATCTTTTACATGTTATTCTAATGGAAACCTTGAGTAAAAATAATGAAACATAATCAATTTTTATTAGAGATCCATCTAAAATTATTTATTAAAATGAGAAGTAATATTATTAAATGTGTAATTATTCTATTTGTTTTCCCTGAAAAGTAGCTTCCAGTAGATCAGTTACACATAAATTAAAAACAAAACTCACATTATTGGTATAATAATCTTCAGGTATTGCGGTGGAGTCTAATCAAATAATTGAAATGTTTTTCCAGTATTATTGCAGCTGCAAGCAGTAAAACATGGAACTTTGTGCTGCTGAGCATGTGGCTCCTGTGGTGGAAAGAAAATCTGAATATAACTGGAGCTGGTGTAATTTCTAGCTCTCACCAGAGTACAGAATGCATGAGCATGGTACAGAGGTCAAGAAAAAGTGGTGGAAAGGTGATCTCTAGCTCTAGTGTAGTACTAACAGCCTTGAGCATTTGAAAAATGTGTCTGTGGGAGCTTGTGTAGAATGTGTGGAGTGTGTGTAGAATCGTACTCACCATGATTAAACGCAGTATTTGATGGCAAATACCTTAACGCAATGAATCGCTGTAGGACCTATGACTCAAATTTTAACTTTTGGAACTCCCAAGTCTTTATTTATATTACTAAAAGAACTCGGGCACTTACCTACCTATCAATTCCGCTTAGGGCTGCAAGGGCAAAGTTCTGCCTTCTTTCTGAGAAGAGCTCTGAGCACGATATGTGTACACAGGAGGCAATTTGAGATACTGTGAGGGCTGTGGTGCAGGTACTCTGTGCCTTGGGAAGGCGAATGCCACTTCCCATTTGGGATATAGCCATGACTGAAGGCTGACCACATGAGATGATACAGACTATTGAAAAAGAGAAAAGGGTTTGAATGAGACAGTGGGTAGTGAGAGGTAGAAGTGGGTGTAGCTTTATAGAAACAGCAGAAGCACAATGACAGTGAGTGTAAAATTGTGGTTTCACCATTGTGTCCATATAGTTTAGAATTGCAGTTTCTGGTGGTTCATTAGTGGAAGAAACTGAAAAAAACTTCGGTGCACAGATTGCTTCTCAGTCCTGAGTGTCACTGAATTGGATACTGGGGGATTATGCTAAGCTTGTACTGATTTTTTTTTTACTTTCTGGACTTGCTTTAGCTTAGAGTTTTAGACTGTAAAGTACTCCTAAGTTTCAGTGAAGTACTAGTTGCTTAGTAGTCTACTTTGGCAACAGCTAACACAATGGTTTTCAAAATAACTGCTTACTGGTCACCCAAGACTAAACACTGATGCCTGTGGCAAAGCTCTAATTCTCCAAATTCCCAACTTCACTAGTATCAGAGGTGCCTTCGTTTTAAAGTATCATTGAATAGATTAAAGTTAGAGAAGATACAGTATACCTTCCTTTAATTTCTCAAAGTGCTTACTGTTTCCCACAAAAAACAACAGGGTTTTTCCACAATACAAAGCATAAAGCCCCACAGCACACACTTCATGACATCCTTTTGTGCCACGTCAAGGTGAGGTGGCTGCAAGTCTCCTTAGCTGGAGGGTAGAGCCAACATCATCACTGTCACCATTCATAGTTTTGGTGCTCCAAAGAGAGATGCTGAAAACAGAGGTCCAGTCGATCTTCTCTCTTTCCTCTTTCTTTTTTTCTTCTTCCCAACCTGCTATGCGAATACAGAGACAAAGCCAACAAGTATGTTCAGGTCTTCTTTAAATCTCAGGTGATGTGCTACAGGGAAAATTTAGTTGGAAGGAGTTAGGGCTTGCACGAGCAGCTTTGTAGAGAATATTTATTCTCTGGAGCACGTGTGCTCTCCAGCACCCCTGGACATGCTGGTCCCCTGATTATCCATACTGTGTGTATCCATTTGAACTAGATGAAATGGCTCAAGAGCAAAACACTGCATTTTTGTTCCCTTCTGAAGCTGGTGTGTGATAAGATTGCTTGTCTCTACTTGGGAGCTGGGTATGGCCAGGAATTTTTCACTGTAATAAAATTTCCCAATTATTTGCCTAAAAAAAAAGAAGAAAAGGAGGCAGCCAAGCTTAATTAATAGTGTCAGTATGCAACTTTAATGGCAATGTGTAAATGCTGGTAGAATAAGAATCTGGGCTTGGTATTGTCTTCCTGCAGACATTTCATTTTCTCACTGTGCACCTTTGTGGGAATCAGGTTGTCTATGCCAAACAAGTAGAATGTGTATTTCTTGACTCTTTGCTATTACCATGGCAAATAGCAATTGGCTTTAAGAATTATTTCTCTTAAAAACTGAACTGATTTTTATCCTGTTCAGAGAAGTTTTTTTGTTTACAGAAGTTAGTTTAAAACTATTTGTCATGGATAGAATGGTAAACCACACAATACAGATGTAGGGAAATGTCACTGTTATTGTTTTTATGACTGTAAATAAAACACATATTTGTCAAACAAGTGTATAGCACTTATATTGCCTCAAAGGTGGAGTATACAATAAAACCATTCTGCTTTGTCTAATTTATTATTCCTTTATTTGGAAGTTGCTTTTTTTTTCTTTTTGTGCTAAGACAGTTTATATCTAATCCTGTTTTGCTTGTTTATCTCTCAACTTTTGTTTCCCAAGATTACAGTAAAACTGAGCACAAAATTAATTAGTGGAAAGAACAGACATTGAACTGAGTAAATTAAAGACAAGGTCTTTCCACAACCAGTTACTTACAAGTTGTATCTCATCTTACACTCAATGATTATGTTTCACATTTTATCATATGCTGTCCACAGAAAATTAGGATTATTCTTTTCTTTCCCAAATGAAGGAAATAGTTAAGCAATTTAAAGAGAAATTTAGTAAACAGAGTTGTACTTTGAGGCATAAAGAGCCCTTGCAAGGATCCATATAAAAAAAGGCATTGTGTTTGCTGCTTTTGCCCTTAAAATGTATGCAAATGCTTTCTTTTAACTTTTTTCCTATGAGTTCTCTTAGAAATTTCCCTCTAATAATTTCTGTTGATAACTCAAAAGGCAACAGAAATTAATGTTTATAAGAAAAAACCTGAGCTTTAAATATATTCACCAAAAAAGGAAATATTTGTATGAACTAGAAACAGATTTCTGCTGACATAGGAAAACTGGCTGTAGTCCAGCACCATATGAGCTATTTCTTTAGTGACTTTTTTTAGTGAAGGTTAGGCTTTTCATAGGGTGGTTGGGCAGGAGAGTTAGCATTTTTTTGTGGGGAGAATTAATTTATACCTGAGACGAATGTAAAGTTATAGAATATACAGAATACATCCATGATGGATTCAGGAAGTTGCATGGTGAGGTAGTGGAAACATGGGTGAATGGAAATGAGTCTTCTAGGAGTTTTTTCTTATGCTTAAGCAGAATTGTTCGGAGTACTATTTGTAATAGTCTCCTAGATGTTTTTCATAGTGTTCAAAAATGCCTTGTTTTATTAAATTAAATTTTCAAAATTAACTTTTGCTAGAGATCTGTAGCAGAAGAAAAAGGCATTCCTTTGATAAAAGATACACAGAAAGGAAAAAATAATAGGAAAGTTCAATAAACTGCATAATTATCCCAGCAGTAAGGTTCCTAAAACTTCTGCCTAAAATATTACTGCAAAATGAAAGGGAAACAGATACCAAATTTCTTCAATATTAATTTGTGTAGATGGCAGCAGTGTTTCATAGCATTCTTGATACAATGGTGTTTTAGATTAGATTTAATGTGGTTTTATGAAAATACAATGATGATCTTTTTGTTCTGATTAACAGAGTATTTTATTACTAGCTTTATTAATTTCATGGCATATAAATTGTACATGTAACTTATCCAATAACAGTTTCAAAAATAAATCAGATAATTATACATATATAATTTACTGAAAGCACTTGAAAGATTTGATGTTTTTATGAAGAACTTTTAAGAATTACTTTATATATACAATGGAATGCTCGCATAGATAGCACATTACCTTTTAAATGAAATTTATACAAATAAAATACAAATATTGTGAATTTAGGCAATTTGTGAAGCCCAGCTATGTTTGGAAGATGTTGCTCTAACTTTCTACATCAATCTGATTTAAATGTTCTTAAGTCTTGTCATGTGTTGGAAGTTATGCCAAAATCAGTATATACAATCAATTAGTGATTATAGACCACTGATTTACAGGGACACTTGCAGAAATCACAATGAATGTATGACTTCTTGTATGTTGTCAAATTAAAGCACTGTTTCCATTATGCAAGCACTTGATCTTGCAGATGATGGAACATTTCTCTACTGCATGTTTGTACTGACAATGGATATTGCTCATCTCCCATGCAAGCTCTCAGAAAGAAGCAAAGTGGCTGTGGGTGTGTATGTGGGGTGACTGTGATTTAGCTGGAGAGAGTAGCTTGTTTGTGAGCTTTTGTTTCTTTTGAGGGACTCTTTTGTTGTAATGACATGTTTAAATCCATTAGCAGATCTCTCACCATAAAGACTGAGAAATACAATTAGCAAGTTGTTTACAGCAGAACTGCAACTGCTGTGACTAAAGTGTTATTGACAGAGTGAATGAACTACTGAGAATTGTTTTCCAAAGATTAGTTTAATAAAGGTTTGATATGATGCTATAACTTAGCCTTGATTAGTTCAATGTAAGGCTTGATATTATTTTTTCACTATCTAATTGCTTCACATAAAAATGACACGATATTTTGCCTACATTATTCCAGATAGTTAAGCCTGTTCTTATCACTTTTAATCCTAGCAGTTCTATTAGCCTTGGAGACTGGAAGCTGCTTGATGCTAAGCACTGTTGAAGTTTCATTTATTTGGATGCCTGAATCTGAAGGAAGGAATGATAATAACTTCCATACTTAAGCTAGAACAATTTTCTGCTAGGACGTGAAGTCAAAAGGGTGTAAGTGAAATGTAGTGTATACAGCAGGAGAAAGAGTAAAATTAATGCTGTCTGTTTAACAGCCTAGTGCCAGTCATCTGTTTTTAAATTCTTTGCCAATGCTGATCATCACAACTCATGCATAAACAGGAGCTGATTTTATCTGGCTCATGCGTTTTGTGAGTGTGTTCTCCTTGTTGCCCTAGTGACTGGAGTAAGGTTGGCACTAGCATATGCACTTTCATCTGAAAAAAAGAATTATTTATGTCTACTGTGCCTAAGGAGGAAATCTTAGAGACATGGCCAGTAACATAAGCCTAACTTTTCTAAGCTGGCAATGAAAAGAAAGAATCATCTTAAACTGCTCCCCAGTGCTGAGAACATGGCTCTTTTCTGTGATAGTTTGAAGTTATGATTTCTATAGTTTGGCCATAATTTTCAGTGTTGTGAGAAAGACAAAAAAGACCCCAAGGATACTTTGGGATGCCTGGTTTGTGTTCTCAGATATGCAACCAATGGGCTGAAGCTCCATAGGAAAGTTAACTGCCCCATCTGTGTCTCCATCTTCCCTCCACAAGTGGGTATAACATTGCCTTTTATAAAATTACTTAGGTGCTGTTCATGAAGAGCATTAAGTAAGAACTGATACACGTGTCTTTATCTTGTATGCAGTATATTATTCTGTGAGTATAAAGAACTTAAAAAGTGGGAGGCAGGAAACACTACCTTAGGCTGAAAACAGTATGAGCTTGATTTCCAATATCTCCATGGAAAAGAAGGTATGAGTACCCTTTCTTTTACTGTTCAGAGGCAATTGGAGGCTTCACTTATGATCAGTTTGATCTCTGTATTGAAAGATCACATTAATTTTTGCATACTTTCAAAGGCAAAGGCCTCCAGGCTGCAGAATATATGTACACCCAAACACAATTTTCATTTCCCTCTGTATGTAGAACCTTATATTTAAGCCTGAGGATGTACACTGCTGTGCAGAATTTTTATCTTGTAGGAACTTGCACAGCTTGGATTATACTTCCTTCTTGTTCTTTCCAAGCCATTACGTTTTTGTCAAAACAAGTTATATGTTCCTGCAGTATTTAGGCCCTCTGATGAACACCTCTTTACAAAGAATAGCCATTACTGCATGATGCCCTGAAAGCTATTTTCCAGGTATATTTAATTCGTATTTCATCGTTACTCCTTTACATTTGGTGTCTTTTAAGGGTTAAAAAAAAATTACACAATCCTTTTGTTTATCTATCAATAAGAAACCTCCTCAGTGTCTTTGTATCTTCTTGATGTTGAGCAAAGTCTCTAATAAAAAGATAATTAGAGTAACTTCAGTAACATTCAGTCCAAATTCTGCAAAATCTGTCATTAAAACTGTAGTTGGTGGATCTCTTTTTCTCTGTTCTGCTTTTTTTCCCCTCTTCTCTATTGTGTACTGCTTCCAAATGTACAGATGACTCATGTAAACATTTCAGCCTTGTATATTATAGTTCATGTTTGTGATTCAATGTCCATGATCTGACATTTTCCTCATCATTGACTGATTGACTGAAGATTTCACAGAAGAGACTATAATTTGCATACAGCCTTATGTTTACACTCATGATAGCTGTTTATCTTTGAACCTCAATTGACCAAAACTTTGATTACAGATGTTTCCCTGTTTCTCTGGCCCTAGTGTAAGAGTCATAGGTTAACTTTTCTTGGCAAAGCACAAAATCCAGGCAGGACACAAAGAAATGACTTCACATCCTTCAAAAATACTCCTGCTTTTCAGCATACAGTGGGATTAGTAATTCCAGTTGATGATGACACAAGCAGTGAGAAGACTGTGAGCCTCTGCAGCTTTAGCTGGTGACTAAGGCTGGAGGTATATGTAGCAAGTGTGGACACAGGAGTGTTATTGGCCGAATGAATCTGCTGACATACTACCATGCAAAAGCAGAAACATTCAGTTGATGCAAGTATTGTTAGATTTTAAAGAACAAAAGCCAAGCTA
Source organism: Edolisoma coerulescens (assembly GCA_013397115.1). Lineage (NCBI taxonomy): Eukaryota > Metazoa > Chordata > Aves > Passeriformes > Campephagidae > Edolisoma > Edolisoma coerulescens. The sequence goes on along the minus strand of VWZW01006009.1, from coordinate 1,511,800 downwards.
ATACTCATCTGGGTTTAGGCTGTTCCTCTAACATGAGAACAAAGAATGAAATTTTGAGCTCTGTGAGGACTTTGACTAAAGAACAGTACTTTTGGGGTGAATGCCTTAGCCACTTTCCCAGGTGCCCTGGCATAACAGGCATGAGGATCTATGAGCAGAACTGAACAATAATGATAGTTAACAAGGACAATGGTTCATTTATCTTGGAGGTGTCAAAGCTGCCCTATGTATAACCTGCTTCAAAACTGCTTCCATAACAGAACAGTCATGGTCAAAGGAGACTCCCTTCTGAAGGGAACAGAAGGCCCTATAGGCAGACAGGGAAGTCTGCTGGCTCCCTCAGGCCCAGGCTAAAGATGTGAAGGGAGAGCTTGCTGCCCTGGTATGGCCATCAGATTATTATCCATAATAACAAGAACAAGTCTGAGGGCAATCAAGAGAGACTTTAGGGCCTTGGGACAACTGGTTAAGGGATCAGGAGAGCAAGTAGTGTCCTCCTCTGTCCTTCTAGGTGCATTGAAGGATGGAGGAAACAGGAAGAGCCAGCAGATCAATACCTGGCTCTGAGCCTGTTGTCATGGGCAGAATTTTGGGGTTTTTTATCATGGGTCAGTTTATGTAACACCAAGCCTGCAGATGACAGGTGGGGTGCCACTGTCTCACTAGCTCAGGAGTTAGCAGAGCTTGTTGGAAGAGCTTTAAAATAGACTCAAAGGAGGAAAAGGATAAAACAAGGATCAGTAGAGGGGTTTGTGTGGGCAGCATGCCAAAGTTTGGGGGCTGGTGTGCTAGTGAAGTCCTTTGGTTTGCTGTCTCAATGGATGGAGATACATGAGGCAGCAAGGCTCCAGTAACCAGAGAACTGCAAGCCTGTCTTTGGTGCTGGGGAAGGTCATGGAGCAGATCATCTTGAGTGACATCATGCAATGCATGCACGGCAAATGGGTGATCAGGCCCAGCCAGCACGTGTTTATGAAAGGCAGGTCCTGCTTGATCGCCTTCTGTGACAGGGTGACTCACTTAGTGGATGAGGGAAGGGCTCTAGATGTTGTCTACCTGGACATTAGTAAAAGACATTGACACATTTCCCACAGCATTCTCCTGGAGAAACTGGCTGCTCATGGCCTGGCCATAAATACACGTAGGTGTAGTGCTTAGGCAAATGGTTTAGTGGAGATGCCAGTTTGACTTGATGACCTTAAAGGCCTTCTCAAAGGTAAATTATTCTACAAGTCCGTGATTCTCTGATTCTGTGATAGCAGAAGAGGTATTATGGTTTTCAAAAGCATTTGGGAAGAAGATGCTGAGCAATAAATGTGGCATGGACATCTAAAATTCGTTCCATACTTACATGGCAACTGACAAAGACCTATCTTGTAGATGTAGGGCAACACATTAGAAAAAATGCATTAAGTTTTGCATTGCTGAACAGCACTTCAGACATCATTTTGCATGTTTTTGAGTATTTTTAGATACTGCCTGGTGAATCCTGTAAATTGTTAATTTTGGCAAAAAAAGGATTTGAGGACATCATGGACATTGATAATCCCATGAGTAAAACATTAGAAAATTTATGTTGATCTTAATTAACAATTTACTGTTGGTCTTTACCAACCAACATAATGGATTAGATCTTCCTATGGCTTGTAATAGGCCCGTGGCTTCTTATGGCTCCTCTTTCCTCAGAAAAAAAGAACTGAAGACATTAGGAATTCTGTGAAACAAGTCCCTGATTGAAACTCAGGTTTGCTTAAGTCCTTCTATCAGAGGATCCATTAATTTTCCTCTCAGGTGTAAAAATTGCTGACTCTTGTACTGATTTTTTTTTAGGCTAAGATCTGTTCTCTTGATTTTTGCTTCTGAGTAGGTATTTGTTCTCAGCACATTCACATTTCTAAATGGCTCATCAGAGAATCACTTCTGTTTTCTTGTAATGAAGGCTACAGGCAGGAGGCAGAGATGGCAGTCTTGTTTTGTAGTACATCTGAAGCCAGATAATGAAGGAAAAAGTATCTGAGAAATATTTTCTCTTTCAATAGTGATTCACAGGTTTTTCAATAAATTAAGCTGGATGGGTATCTTTATTGTATTGGAATTTTGTAATTAAAAAAATAAGTTTAAACAAACACCACTGAAGGTGATCTATAGCCAGAGGTATTATTTGCACCAGCTTGCTTGAGGCCACTGAAGCAACTTTTGTCTGCCTGGCCCAGTTCTTGCCTTGGTGGGAGGACTAGTTGTGTTTGATAATGCTTCTAGTTGTTAAAAAATTAATATCCTAAACAGTGATGTAGCATTGGCTGGTGTTGCTGTGAGCTTCTCTTGCTCTCCTCTGTTTTCTTGTTAGGAGAACATTTTTTCCCTTTTGGGTTGGTACATTTGGGCATCTGTAGCTGGTGTGTATACAAATCAAAAGTGAAAAGCAGTCTGAGTTAAGGTGAGGCAGCTTTGTTTAGTCAAAGGTAGGCCTTGAATTTGTTAGGCAGATGACCACCAGGATTACAGACGGTGAGGAGCTGAAAGCAAAGATTGCAGAGGAAGGATTACAGCACAGACCCTTGTATCCCCTGGGCCTAATCTGGATGTGGAATGCTGCAACAGCAATACAACTTCTCTTATGTTATTTGAGAAGTACTGTATAGTCTATTAATTAGATCACTGAGCATAAATTATGTTATTAGATGAGGTTTAACCATGAAACAATGGTTTTATTTCATCCTGTTCATGTAAGATGAAGCCATTTCTGTGATGAAAATGGTTATGAAGCACACAATCACATTTCAGAATATATTTTGCAAACATATTTGTTTGCTTTATTTATTTTTAATTGTTCTTTATTTGCTGCAGCGTTTTCCTCTTCAGGAGGATGACAATCTAAGTGCAATTTTGTATCCCAAGGCTGGCATTACCTATGTAATTCTCCCCACCCTCCCTGCTTCTGTTGCCAAAGCACTTTCTGCTGATCCTCCACTCACTTTACCTGTAAGTGTGGGCAAAGAAAAAACAGCTTAGTGAATCTTGCTGTTTCTTGGTCAATCTGTAAAACATGAGCTTCATTTCCACTCCTGTAAAAGATTTTCATTTTTGTTCCCCCAGCAATGATTAGGCAATGGGAAATCACAGGATAATATAAGTCTTCTGTTCAGCTGTTAGTGCTGCCCTTCATCATGAAATCTTCTTAATTAACTCTTTTGTGGTATCTCAACTAGCACACCTTTTTCAGCTTGCCTGGCTGCTTCTGTTAAAACTCTCTGAAGAAACAATAGCAAAATTTCATAATCGCCTTACTTGACTCACTCATTCTTCTATTGATGCCTTGGGTTTTAACTTTTATATTCTTCAAATCCTGTGCTGCCTAGTAGCTTCTTGCAGCCTGTCAGCTTCTGCTCTCTCGTGCTAAGATAGATATAACAATACTCTGAGCTTGTAATTCAAGGACACTCAGACTGTCCTAGGCCCAAAAGGTGTAAACTAGGGCCTCTAGAGAGGTGGAGGAATTGTAGCAATTACATCATTAGCTAAAGTTTTAATTGGTGAATTTATGCTGATATGCAGATGGACCAAAGCTATAAAAGTGTGAAGGACTCGTGACTCGTCGTCCATCTTGGGGTCCATTTTTGGATGTAGCCTTTGGCTCCCCAGGGTGTACCTTTGAAGGCCTTTCAAATAAATACCTACCTTTATTACCTTATTCTGTCAAGTCTCTGTTTTAAGGTAGCCACTTCAGGCATCACTATGATAAGACAAATATACCACCATGGATAATTAAAGAGGGAAAGATGTTGTTGACACCCATGTCCGATTAGCTTCACTGGGATCTTTTCTGAGGACTCTGTCCTGGTAATATATCCCCATTATTGGAAATTTAGCAAGGGTCTATGTGCCTTGTGCAGATCACTTAGCCAGGATCTTCCTACTCTCAGGGGGCAGATCAAGACTGTGAACCCTGGAACTATTTTTAAGCAGATGAAGCCAGCTCCAGTTGATACAAGTTGCTCAGCCTTTTCTAGTCGAGGACAGGGGCCATTCTTAGCATCCCTGTTAACAGCTGACTGTGTAGAAGGCTCGTGCTTTCTGGCACAGGAAGGATTACCTGCTGCACTGTGAGCTTCATGCAGATCTCCCCATCATTCCAAAATTTTTCAGCTGCTATGAATTGTCCCAGAAATCCAGTGCAAACCCAGCCCCCATCAGCATTATTTCATGAGTGTAGAAAGAGCACGGCACTTTAGCATGGCACAATAGTAAAATTAAATTTTTTCATGAAGTCTGTCCTTCTCATCTTCCTTACTTACTGATGATGTAGTTATTATCAGGGTCTGTGCTGCTGAAAAACTCACTATGAGAGCTCCTTACATGATGTAATACAGAGCAACTGACTTAGAAATACATTTCTGGAATCATATCTACATATTTGTGACGAACAATATTACCACTGAGCCTAGGTCCTTTTGTCAATTATTCTATGTAGAAGCATCTTGAAACAGCTAAATAGGATTTAGAAAAGCAAAAGAATTGAGAGACCCTGAAATTTCTTTTAAATTTCATAATTACTGATATTTGGCTTCTTCTACAATGGGACGATTCTTGTAGTTTGAGGGGAAGAGGCCCAGAGACGTTATTACTTGATCTTCATTAAGAGACTCTTGGTTGTGCAGGTACTGACATGGTGATCATTTAAAAGCAACACTTAAGTATGCTACAATTCAAGGGAATTTGATATGTTGTCAGATCTTAGGAAAATATAACACATTAAAATGCCTGAATATTTTTCATGAAACAGAGCTGTCTTGGTAAAAGAATTTCCTTTTAGATTTTACCAGATAGACTAGTTAGGAGAGTAACATGTTTAACATAGTCATCCTACAGTTTTGCTTTCTTTTTTTTAATTTTTTTTAAGAATTATTTGCAACTCATGCTAACCTAGTTCTAATGAATATGCATTAAATTTGATTAGCTGCAGGAAGGATTCAGCTTTACTGGCTTTGGAACAGAACTCTGGAAAAATAAGCACCTGAATAGCATGTACTTGCAGAGCAGCAGCTTCCAAACCAGTGTAGCTATGCAGCTGTGTAGAAACACGTGCTGAATGGTGTGCAGTTCAGCAGGTTGCTAAAAGTACAGGGTTTGGACCTGCTGTTAATGCTGTTAATCTCTGTTAATAATGCTGTAAAAATCTGCCTGAATTTTTAGAGTGATATGTAGTGTATATGAAATTAAACTGGTTTTATAATAATATGTACTTTGTGATGATCTGGGCAATGCTTTAGAAGAAAATTATCCAAAATGATCCATCAGCCTGTTTATTAGATAATTACACACATTTTACTAGTTAATTTGCAGGAGTTCATTGGAGATTTTCTGGCAATGCTTGTGTGTTCAAAAAGGGTAAATGGAAGCTGCTGAATCCTTAAAGGCTGAAGTGCAACATGTGACAAGTATTGTCTCTGTCCTCCCACAACTGTTTAATTATGAACACTAAGCATTGGAACGGAGGATAAAGCTGCTTACCTATTCTGTTAACATCCCACTTCTTCCTAGAATAGGAAAAGAGAAAAGTGTAGGCAACTGAAACAAATGTTTCTTTATGTATCTTAACGAGAAATGGCACTGGGGCTTGTAATAATGCTCCCATGCTTGAGTCCTTGGCTACAGCTGTAGGCTGTACTGCCACTGTTTCCAGTACTGAAAAGAAGACAAGGTAAAGAAAAAGAAAATTACTCTTAGGGAGCTGGCACATAGGTTTGAGGGTTTTTTTTTTTCTCTTTCCAAATTTGGGCTATTTCCAACTACTATTTCTTTAGTTGTGCAAGTATAGTTGGAAGGTAAGGAAATGAAAAATGCAGCAGAGCAAATGACATTTTCTTCAGGGATAAGGCAGTGCTTCCATTAGATTTGTGGGGAAAAATTCCAGAATTAGGTCATCAACCAATATGCAAGCAGACCCAAACCTACTGTGCCCACTGTTTCTGTATTTCTCTTATACTTCTGCAGTGTCTGAGTAGGATAAGTAGAAATATTCAAGGATCCAAAATACATTCTCATATTCATAAGCATTTCAAATGGTGTGTGTAGATGAAGAAATAGCAATAAATTTCAACATCTGCTGCATGTGTATCCTTTCTATGTAGAGATTTGTCACTTGAAACCTTGCCTGATAGGCTAAGCCAGAATATTCTGGGTATCAATATCCTAAAATTTTGAAGTGAGAGCAGATCACATGGATCTAATTGAAAATTTAAAATCCTGTGGGGTTTTTTTTTCACTGCTCTCATTTATGGTTCTCAAAGAAATATTTCTGAAAACCTTACTCTTAACAATGTTGTCATGAGGCAGAAGCCTGATATGAAGTTAATTTGATGTTATACCAGTGAATTTTATTTCCAGGATTTCAGAAATGAAAAGCATGACATATAGTTCCCAAATCTCATTTTCATGCCTAATTAGGTATCTTGATTTTCAAAGTTCCTACACTTCTAGCATCTCCCTTCGAGTCTTGGCAGGAGCATTTATAAAAAATGTAGATGAACCACTCTTCTTTTTAAAAACTTGACTACCACCAATTAATTATTTGGTTAAAAAACCCAACCCAAACAAAAACACAACCTTAATCAAAAAACCTTAAAGCTTCAAATAACTGCAGTTTTGAGTCTGTAGCTAGCAGGTTTTGAAGCTTAAAATACAGAAGCATGTAGCAAATAGCAATTTTGAAAGCAAAAGCTTTTGTTTCCTAGCATAAGTACAAAGTTTGGGCTGGACTTTTATAAGATAGAAATACCTTAGAAGTGTGATGAGACGCCATTGAGCTGAGAACCTAATCCTACGTAGCTGAAATGTTAAGTGGAGCTGATACAAATGTAGTAGGTAGTATTCTAATGGGTTCCTCTTCTGTGCAGCAATGAAGAGATGATGTAATCTTCTGGATGCCTCCAGCTAATCAGGAGTTTGAAGAAAGAGGCGCCTGTAAATAGAAAAACAAGTGGATGTAGGGGTTCACTTTAGCTATGCACGATCTGCATGCAACTTGTATTGAGTAATGAGGCATAAATCCTGATGGGCACATAGATACAATGGCTGCCCTTGCAATGTTTTAATTTGGAGATTGTCAGTCTGAGGAATTTTCTGCGTCTGGAGTAGAAGAACTATCAAATAAGGGAGACTTTCAAACTGGTAGACAGTTTTTCAAGAGAACATAATCAAGAGACTTGAGATCTTCTATCATAAGTTTATTAAATCAACCGCTACTCTTTTTATCTGGACCTAAACAAAAGAGAAAGCTCAAAACCATTTGTTTTGAGTAAGCACTTACAAAACTGTACATATCACTTCTTCAGGGATTAATTTAGATACTCAGTCTCATAGAATTCTTTCCGTTTTGGTTTACATATGCAACGTGTACATCTATAATACCTAAATAAATAATTTGCAAGATCCTCTTAATTTCCATGACAACTACTTTGGGAGTCAAACTTACAGGATTAATAATTCTGACAACACCAAGTAAAATGACAGAGAAAGTAGTTACTTAAGAAAGATGAGTGGCTTTAAAAATTTTTATAAAGAACCATTTGTTTTTGAGCATGATTGTAAAAGCATGTCAGACTAATTGTATATCTAAGACACTTTCCTGACTCTGAGAATGGCCAATAATAAGTGCTTGGAAAAAACCTGCAAAAGTAGGCCAAGAACATAGCAGGTTTTTTTCTTGTTAAGTTCTTTATGGATTTTTTCCATAAATTTTTTCTGCTGTTTTTTCGAAATGCAACTGCTATGTTCTCCCTTAAAGGGAATGTGGGGCTGAGGAACAGAGGAAGCTTTGGGAGGCTGGCATGGAGGACTAGGAAGAGACTTGTAGGGGTTCTGAGGGTCTGCTGGAAGAACATGAGGGAGTCTGTGAAGCTCAGAAATGATGCAAAAACTGGCCAGTGGGTCATGGTGGATGGCCAGAGATTGCTGGTGAGGTGGGATTCTTGGTAAGGGAGGTGAGCTGGCAGTGCTCAGAGGATCTTCAAAGACTGAGGAATGGTTTCCTTGTCTTGCTCTCAGGCAGGTCTGTTCCTCTCCAGTCCCCTTCAGAAAAAACCACTATACCTGCACTTGCATAACCATAGGAGAATGCTCGTGTCTGCCAGCAGCAGCCCTTGTGTCTCCTGGGTGACTGCTGAGGGAGGGAGCAGCCTTCCAGATGAAGCTTTCCATAAGGCTTCTCTAAGGAACCCAGGCAGATGCTTTCCTGATGCTGCCAGGAGGGGCTGGGGTAGTGGCTCTTGCTGCTGTGGGAGGCTGCTTCCCAAAACAGTAGCTAGCTCTGACTACAACTTTCTGATGCTGATCCAGAGACTGCTGAAGGACAGAGGCCAGTTGGGCTGTACAAGGCACTTAACAGCTAATCCCTATTTCCTTGGTACAGATGAACAGCTGGTCATCTGTGTTTGGCTTACTTTTACTCAGTGTGTCATACATTTTCTCCGGGAACAGAGATATGTTTAGATTGATCTGATCTGAATTAGTGAGCAGTAGTAGCAGAATAAAAGTTATTATCTTGACAAATCTTTATTTGCAACAGGCTAAGAAAAAAACCAGAATTCTAAACTGCTGCAAATTTTGGTCGCAAGCATATTGTCCAGAATAAGGCAGGAGTCAAAGGGGATTAAAATATTTTGCTATATGTATGTAGCTTTTGATATATTTTTCTGTGGCATTAGTCGGTGCATAAAACCAGCTTAATAAGAGACCAAATGGACACTGATAGATTTGAAAAAAAGTGTATGACCTTCGCGAGATCTAAATAGCTGAGTAAGAAGTAAAAATGTTGGGATGTAGTGGCAGAATGGGTTAAGTACATAAGAGTCTCCATTTGCTGCAATTATTTATCTGAGACAAAAGTTGAAATGAGGATAAAAGTATCCTATCTGCCAAATTCCATGGGAGGCACAGTCTGTGATGCTCACAAAAGCCAACAAGAACTGGTTTTTGCAATATAGATCGCGTGTGACCAATGCCCACACAGTTCCTGTGCTGTTACACTGTATTAGAAAGCTGTGAAAGCAGGTATCACTAACAAAAATCAGGTATTGATTTGAAGAAAATGGCAAATATTTCAGCCTAATCTTTGCTTACGTTGTAGTGGTAGCCAGTGGATGTACTTGCATAATGTATCAATTTATTGGTACAGTAGCAACGTGTAGGAGCTCTAGAAGAGACCATGCGAAAGCAAGGAAGTTTACTTGCACAGCATTTCCAAAACACATGGGAAATACTGAATGTGGGTGAAAATCAGTTCTCTTAGTCCTGTTAGTTTCTCTGTATGGACTGAAGTGACCAACCTGATGCGTCATTAAGTCCTGCTCACCCACTTATTTGGCATTATCTAACTTGCATGTTTCACTGGTTACTTAATGGTCTATAAAATGATGACATTGACATTTTCCAAAGATGTATTTACATTATGTATTTACATGATGTATTTTTTACTTCTACAATACCAGTTTATTATCAATGTTTACAGCTTCTGAGTTGCTGCAGTTCTACTCTGTTACTCTCTGTAAGAGCTGCACAGGTATATAATACAATCCATAACTAGGGAAGTCTTATTTAGCTTAGGCTTATGAATGTTGTGCTCCACTTTTGCTTTCTTGTTGTTAAATATTTGTACTGTGTTTGAGCTGATTCTGGTTCATTAAGCCTTGCTAGCCCATCTGCTGCTGCAGTGTCCGCTCATGTATGAATTCCCCAGGAGCTGGGAGAGAAGATGGTGTTAGCGGTGCAACCGCAACTGATTTTGTAGAAGTGGGGGATTCACCTTTGCAGGAGTCCTCCACAGGCCAGGTATGGTCAGCTGACTACGCCATATGAGAAAATGAACTAAACTGAAGACAGCTGGCAAGTAATGCTCCTGTTTCTTGGTTAGGAATATTGATTATAACTGCTTAGTAGCAGTGGTAATGACTAATTAATGGGGCTGGATAATGAAGATGGGAAAGGAAACAATAAATTTTACAAGGATTCATGTATATGATTTGTAACACTGAAGAGCAATATGTTTTCCTTTGTGTGTGGTGGGAGGGGAGGGGCAAACAAAATCCATCACAGGGGTAGCTCCCAAATACTTTTTCTCTTTGGAAAGTCTAGAAAGAAGAATTCCAATATCTGTAGAATTCTGTGACAGAGTGTGTTTGAAATGCATCGTCTGCCCCAAGATAACTAAAAATATGATGCAACTCTATTTTGTTTTCAGTGTTTTGACTTTGCAGGAATCTTTTATGGCCTGAGCCTGTGCCAGAAGTGAGAGCTTATAGCATTGAACATCTGACCTAAATATCATTGAAGTTAAACTCCCTGTTCTTCTGGTCTTGTCATCAGTAACCAGAGAAGACCTTGTGGTCAGGTCCTTGTATTCCTTGAACTGATCCAGACCTATTATATACTTCTCAAAATTTTCTTTAATTTTCACTGAATTCTGTTTCCTGACACTGACCTTCATTTGCGCTGTTTGTTCAAAACCTAATTTAGTCTGTTTAAGCAGTAACAGTTGAGGGTCTGGGCAATTTCAGGGGATTAATGACTGATTGAGAGGGTTGATGGCCTGAGGCAATGACTCAGGGCTATTAACTTCATCTACAGAAAACGTATCAGGAAATGTTTCAGACTGAAGTTGTGGGTTGGCAGTCTGCAGCTGTGCCTGAGTTGAGGGAGGGTCACTCTTTGGCAAAAACAATTGCCTATAAAGTCTGAATGGGTTTATTAAAAGACACTATTACAATTTTGTTTTATAGCAGCTCTAAGAGGCCTGAACTAAAATGGAAATAAGGCAGGAAAATGGAAAGGCATGTTCTGCAGTGCGCTGTGTAAAATCAAGATAATGGACAGTTCCTTTCAAGAAGCTTTTTATGACCTTTTTGAAAAATAAAAATGTATTGTAGAGCTTCATAAAGCAGGTGATTCCAGTTTCTCCTATAATTTTAAATATTGTGCTATTCAAAAGTATTCAAAAATGGATCTCTAAGTCAGAATTGTCTTACAGAAGTGTTTGATATCCATGACCTTTTCAAATTATGTTTCCAGGTTCTGAAATATTAGTAGAGAGATATTCAAATGCATGAGAATTAGACACATTGATTATGTGTGTATGTATATTTAATCAAGGCATGTGTCATAGGTACCAAATTTTTTCCTGTAAAACTGCTTGAAGTAAGGTTGTGTCCTTACTCCAGTTTACAGATGGTAGTCAGATTGTTTGAATGACCTGCCAGAGGTGAAAGAAGTTACCTGCAGAGCGTGCAGAATACTCACCCTTGGAGCTTTCCAAACCTTGGCTGGATAAGTTCCTGAGCAACCTGCTCTAACTTCAGAAGTGGCTCTGCTTTGAACAGAGGCTTGTGTGAGATGAACCTGCACTGTTCCATGATTCTTTGCTTCTCTGTGTACGTGACAAAGCCAGGAGTGGAAATTTAACATAATATAATATAGCGTTAACAAAACGCTATATAAATATCATACTAATCTTCCTTAAATCTCTGACTTCCAGTGGGATATGGGCTTCTACAGTTTTTAGCACATTTTGAAATCCTTTCCTTAGGTGCTTTGCTTCTAAGCTAAGGAGATACACGCAAAACTAAAGTTAGTGGTTATGCTGAGGTTTTTGCTTTTGCTGGTTTTCATAGTAAGTGTTGGCATCTTCATTTTCAAAATTTGTCTTCACTGCAGATTCTCTTTTGGGACAAATTCCTGTATTTGACAGTTGGTCATGGGAAAAAATATTAAATGGCTTTTTTCCAAGTAAATGTTCAAAAGTGCATTTGGAAATCTTTGTGTGTACAAGCAGTGAGTTTCCAGTGTAGCACAGCTCCTCACAAGAGTGCCATTTCAAGGGTGATGCCATAAGCTGGCCTCTTTGTGTAGAGCATGAACCATCTGCACTCCAGCTCCACAGAGATGCTTTTCTATTTTTATGCTTCATATTGTCATTTTCCTCATGTGATATCTTTAATATGCTAGGTTTTCTGTGTGTGAAGCCTGTTACTTTTGATCTGGGATAGGTGTTAAGATAAGCTAAGAAAGATTTTCAAAAAGTGGGCACAAGGATTTGATTGAAACTTGAATTGAGCCTGTGTACATTTTGATTTATTTTTATTTTTTGGTCTTCACTTCTCTCTTTGACTATATTTGAAAAGGGACACAAATATTAACAATGGGTACCTTGTATGGAAGAGCCCTAAATATCTATACCAAGGAATTTTATGCCTAGGTTTTTAACTAGTATTGCATCCACAAAACTTGGGTGAATACAGGTCACTAACTAGTTTGCTGCTTATCCAAATCAAAGCCTCAGCTGACAGCTTTTGCCAGGTGTTCAAGAAATTGAAAAGTGACAGTTACTATGCATCTTTCCTCCCATGCTAATACACACTTAAACAAACAGAGAAAGGTATTACATCAGAAAAGAGTATTTGAACTCTTTGAACTTGCAGCTTTTCTGAAATTTCATCCTTTCAGACTTTGAAATACATCATCAACATTTTTAGTGTCATTTTTCTTTACCTTATTGAATAAGAAAAGACAATATATTGAACATCAAGCTCTGGAAATATTTCTCTCCTGACAGCACAAACTTAATTGAAAGAATTATGGATGTTTTTCCCCATATTATTTTGAGAGTCTTAAAACTCCTTATTGATATATATAAACAGCAAACAACAGAAAGCTGGCCCACATACCATCTGGGTATTTTTTAGAACTAAATCACTGCATCGAGTTAAAAAAGTGGATACAAAAATCTCTGAGAAGTGATGTAAAGTTGGTGGATTAATCTTTGTTTTTGAACCAAAATGCTTTGAGGGGCCTATTAAAATAGGGAAGCTCTTACTAGTTTTTTAGTGTATCTTCAATATTTAGCAGCTCAGCCTAATCCTGAATGATTATGCGTCGGAGGATGAGGGGCATTCAGTGATTGTGGTCTCTTTTATTCTGTTGTTGGTTTCAGCTGTAGTAATGTCTGTCACATCAAGCTGTAAGATATATTTCTATATGGGATCTACTGAACAGCTGACAAATTACATATATTTGTAGATGAGAACACTATTTTGTGTCATGTCTCCAAACACCATCTGCATGTATTTTACTGTCAGCGTGGAACACAAAGAAAGCCAATAATATTTAACTAAATTTTACCATAATCAACAAATGGAGATTTTACAGTACCACTGCCTTTTTGTCTGATACACCTGATCATTCTGCTTTCCATTCTGACATTTTTCTCCTAAATCTTCTGGAGTCATACTTTGTTTTCTTATCAACTTGGTAACTTCAGGCTTAATTCTACAGGTCCTTCTGTGAGCACACCAGGTCTGGAAGCCCTGGTCCTGCTGGGATGTTTTGCAGAGATCATGCTTCGTTTCATTGTGCAGATGTTGAATGAAGGTATATCTATTTCTCTTGAGAGACATTGTTTTCTATTTTCACTGCTTCTCTGACTACTCTCATGAGAATCTCAGCCTATATTGTCATTGTATCTGCATAACAGCCCACAACTTAATGAGTTTTGACTGTATTGCTTGAAGCGTAAGTTTCTTTTTCTGGTTTCACTTATGCCAGGTGATGGCAGTAAAGGACCTTTGCTCTTTCAGCATTTGCTATGAAGTAGAGAAAACATTCAGACTCCTAACCTGCCTCTAAGGGAAAGGATTCCTCCTGTTCCTTCCTTGCAGCTCGTTATGACATCCATCATGAGATGGAAAAAACAGCATGGCTTAGATTGTAGGCTGTTTGGGTTTTTTCCTCCTTCTTAATAAAAAATGAATGCTGTATCTGTTTTTCACTTTCCTTTCTCTATATTGGCCTTCTCATACTGTATATTCTAGTATAACCTTTCAATGTATTCCATACAGTGAAAGCTGTTGCATTTGGTTTTGGTCTGAAGATATTTAAAACTGCCCCTAGAAGTTCAGCATAGATTGCATGTTAAGGGACAGAGAGTGTCCCAATAAAGCTGTTTATCTGGGATTTGTCACTCAGACAGATGGTAACATAGCGATGTTGTGTCAAAAACATTTTCAAAATGAAAAGCCTTGCAGTGAATCTGGAGTGTACCTGCTGGAAATGGAACAAGTCAGCCATTCACAACTAATGTTTTATTGATGGTCTAAAGGAAAGGAGGGGGAAGAAAAGGCCAGACCATAAAACACAAATTAATTCAGCTTGGCCTTGAAACTTCCTTTCTTAAGCTTATATTTAATGAGCATAGGACAGGATAGAAAAGTGACTACCTTACCACTTCTCAAACAAGCCACAGCAATGACTATTAATAGAGAATGTGCTTCACCTGTGGTTTTGATTAGTGCTCTCATGCCATCAATGGGGGGCAGTGAGCTAAATGTTTTCTTCGTGGCAAAACCCCATCTCAAACTGGATGTAGCTTAAGACCATCAATGCTGTAGTGAAAACAGTCTCATATTTTAATTCAGATGGAGAATGAATTGTAGGAATTCATCTAATGCACTCTGATCACAACAGAGTTGGGCTACTTTTGTTCATGTTTTTCTTCTGAAGAGACAATTCACAAAGTTGCTGTGCAGCCACCAGGCACTGGACTAGTCCATTAAATTCTCTCCTTTTTCATATTCAACTGATGTTATTATCTATGTTTATAGTAGAAGGTCATATGGTCATAAGCTGCTATCTTCCTATGTTTGGTTGTGTTAGATCTCATTCAGCTCGTATTATTTCAGTTTTTCAGGTTGTCTTTCTTTTTATTTTTCCTCAGCATATCTCTGCTTTCCTTTGTATCCTTGTCAACTCTGTGCCACTGGTCAACCTCTTTACTACATATCTACTCCTCCGGCCAAGGCCATGAGTGGAAATATTAAATAAGACTGTTCACTAAACCAGCCTACAGGGAACTCCAGTAGCAACATTTCTCTAGGCTGCAAATTTGCATTTTGGCCTGGCTGATTGATGTGACTGATGTAGCCACCTTGACCTTGTGCAGTGAATAGGCTTAATATGTATGTCACAAAACTTCAAAAGAAATACTGAAAAAGAATCAAAATCTGTTCTTTAACAAGAGATTTATTACTGACGCACACTGTCAGGGAGCAGCAGGGGCTGTCTGCTCCCTAGGGGATGGCAAGCTGAGTGTGGTAGTGTGGCCAGCTGAGGACCTGGATGAAGCAAGCAGGGCAGACCAGAACTGACAGACAAGCTTAAGCAACAGTTGAGACTTCCTGCTGGGTTTGTGGTGACAAGGCAGACACGAGGTCAGGCTGGGAAGTCAGTCCACAGGTCAGGGTCAGGACCCACGGGTTGTATGGTGGAGCTGGGAGCTGGTACTCCTCTATGGCTGCCACCCAGGGCTGAGATGAAGTGCACTCTGGGGCCTGTAATGCGGGAGCTGACCCCAGAAAAAAATTGGCGAGGGCCATTGAGACGTCTAAGTGTCAGGTCTCTGGTGCACATTTAGTTGTTGAGGTTGGACTTGGGGATCCCAAAGATATTTTCCAGCCTTACTGGTTCTATGATTCCATGATTCTAATTGAAAGTGTGACAAGAAACATATTTGCGTAATGTGAATTTTTCTGTCTGTGGAAAAGTTTCCTGGATCAAATACCGATAGATGAGGAGAGTGTTTGGGGCTGTAACTTTATATGGCACAAAATAATTCTCCCTGGTGCAGTCTTTTAATCCCTATATGTTTCTAGAATGAGGAAAGGGAGAAATAAGGAATTACAAACTGATTTCTGTGTTTATTAATAAACTGTGTTTATTAAAGTTCGAAGGGATCTGTTTGCGTCTGTTTTTTAATTTGTAGTGTAAGATTTCCTCAGTAGCTAAATGCCTAGGCAGTGCATATATGCACTTAGAGAAATAAATGAAGCATGCCCAGAAATGTTTCTGAGCACTGAAAGCAACTAATTGACATGGAGTAGCCTGCACTTCTACTTTTAAACTTTCTTAGCCTTAGAAACAGGAGGCTACCAACCACCAGAAAACCGCAGATTTTGTAATGGTCTCCCTCCTGTGCTAGTGTCTGAGCTGTGTCCAGGCCAGGAATAATTTTGAAGATTTCTGGTTAATGCTAGGACTGCCTTTAGCAGCTTAGAAGATGAGTGGTTTGGGCTGCTTTATTTTACAGACATATACAGGCATTTAGTACCTTTCAGGTTTTGAAGGTCATGGACAAGACAGTTACATGTAAACAGAGGAAGCAAATCAGTTAGGCAGGAAATCCATGAGTGCTTGGAATGTTGGCTAAATGCTTGGGAAAATATTCACTTTCTGAATACTGAAGTTTTCAAAGCACATTGTTCTGATATAGGTAAACTGATAAAAGGTGAGGTGAAAAGGATGCTGTACTGCTGAAATGGCAATTCCATCTACAGACAGACTCTTCTCCAGTTTGTTGTTGGAAAAATGCCCATTAAGTAACTGCTTAATTAATACGTTTTTGCTTTTTCCGTGTTGATTAAAGCCTCCTGATGTTGAAGAACTGTGTATAGAATTGTACAGATTATGGATTTGGCAGAGTGGTGTAGATCTTCAATTACATAAAGGTGGTGATAATTTTCTATTCAACCTATAATAATATAGGAAGACAAGTCAAATATTGTACTTTGAAATTATTTGCTTTGAGGTCAGTGAAATGCAAGATCTTCAGCTGCAGGTAGTTAATTCTTTTGGATTAATAGAAGAAGCTGGAAAACAGGCTATCAGAAAAGTTCAAGCTTGAATATTTTTATACTGCCAGCTGACCTGACACTTTTCTTTGACTGGAAGGATGATTGGCCAGTCAAAAGAAATTGAAAATGATTAATATGTATAGATTTCAACAAAGCATTTGACATTGTGACACATGGGAAAGCAGTAGGTAGATTAAGATGGGGATGGAGATAAAATGTGGAAGTTATGTATGGAACAGATTAAGCAGGAAGTGTTATCCTTACTGGGAAATTATTAAAATAAAAGGAGCTTTCAAGTCAGGTTCCTCTGAACTTGGGGTTGGGACAGATAATATTTAATAATTTCATAAGTGATTTAATGATGTCATAAAGCACAAAAAGTACACTTTAAAAATGTGCTGTTCAATGTACACTTGCAATATGCTGACAGATCCTCAAGAAAGTGTGCAGAGCAGGAGGAAAAGAAGCCGGACAGCACTGTGAATGAAAGGAACTACAGGGTGATGCAATTAAACAATAAATCTAATAGTTCAAAGGACAAGGCAAACACTTAAGGATTAACAGTCAGGATTGGTAGTAAGACTATCAGTTCTTATTCACATTCAGGAGAGATGGAGTCTGACTGCAATGAGTAAAACAGAAGTGTTAATGCTGTTATGGAAAAATAAGATTTGTCTCAATGGGAAAGTTAAAAAAGCTTTTTAGCTTGGCAAAATAAAGACTGAGAAGTATGATGATAGTCACTGAATTTTTTAGAATGGTAAACATCATGGGTAGTGAAGATAATTTTTGGGTAATGAACAATGTTGACATTGGAAGAAATAAGTTCAAAAGGTGCATAAATGTATTTAGACAAAATATAGCTAATCTTAGTAGCAAGAGTAGTAGGTTTTCTGACATACTGACTAACATGTTGGCTTCCAAGGGTTTTTATAATATGGTTTTCTTTACTTGCTTGAAAATGAACCAGCATACCATGAAGGATAATAGTATACAGCATTCTGAAAATTAGAGATACAGTCCCATTTATACAAAACAATGTTACAGAAGTACTTGGGAGAGTAAGAAAAACATTTGAATAATTGCTTTAATTAAGTTACATACAACTACTCTGGAAAAGATGACCTTTCCTTAGCATTTGCTCCATTTTTTTTTCAGAACTACTGTGTAGATAGAAATGCCAGTCACTGCTGTGAAAATTTGTCTACAGGCAGAAATGACACACACTTCACATAAACCCAGGAATTTATTGCTAAGATAATTGAAATCTTAATATTCTAATCCAAGAACCATTACTGGTCCAAATGCAATTATTACTGAAAGAGCAACAATACATGTATGCAGAAAAGTTTAATAATAGTAATGAAAAAAAGAGTTAAAATTCACAAGCTCCTAAGCTCCCTGGCACTTCTGGGATGTAAGTCCAGTGGTTTCATTCTGGTGTTGGTGAGGGTGCTACAGGGATTCCTCAGCCTTTGCTGGGAATGACATATTCATGTTGATGCTTCCATCTCTGTGGCTCAAGGATCTGTGTGAAACTGTTTGTGTATGTTTGCTAACCCACTTCAATGCTTTTGCTTTTTCTTCATCAGCTGTCATTCTTCATTGTTCTGCAGCTCCACATTCAGATTTTGTGCCTTTTACATGTGTTGGATGCTACTTCTTTTTTCTTTCCTATACCCCCTTTTGTTCTGTTGCAGGTCCACTTTTAGTGACCACTGGTGAGTCTATAGCTGCAGAGTTTTCAGTTTCCAGACCCGTGTCCCATCTTTTATTTTCCCATTCCTGTACTCCTCTCTGCTCCACACGTTTCTTCATTTCTCAAGCCTCTGCTGTTGCACCATGTCTGTATTTTTCTGTATTATCATGTTATCCATAAATGTCTCATTCCAGATGGAATAATTCCTTATTATTTCTACCTGTATAAAACTATGATTATTGTACAATAGAAGATAATACAGGTAAAAAAGTAGCCCTAGAACCTGATCATTTAGGAAAAATTGCTGTTAGTTCTTGTAAAGTAAAAAGAGGTTGCAGGCAGGTCAAGAAAAGGTCAAATAGATAAAGCTGGACAAGGCTCAGTCCTGAGACCTTGCAAATTCAGTACACAACATACAGTCCATTGTTACAGAGCACCACAGTTACCCCATCTTTATCCTGAACATGGGAGTTCATGTTATAACAAGGTCTTTACACAGTTATTACCTTGGGAACCAGGGTGTGGGGGAGGCAGGCGTGGAACTTTTTTTGCTGCAGGGAAGCTGTAAGTTAATTTTCCATCACTTTTGTCACTTGAATAATATAATCCCTGAGCACTGCAGACACCTTTATGAGGCCTATTCTGTTTCAGTCTGTCCGTACTATCCTACGGATATTGTTTCCACCTGTCAAACTCAGTAGCACACTTAGGCAACATTCCTTTATTGCATGTATTCTGAATTTGACTCTTGTTCTGTGGGGAATGGAGTGCAACTGCCAGCAGTCATTTTATTTGTCACCTTTAACAACCATCAGGAAAATGGAACTATGTCTGTATACGATGAGCTGGAAGGTACTTAGTCACCCTTAAGCTATTCATTGCTAAGTCTACCTAGACCAAAATGGTACTGTTCCTCTAAATGATAGCAACATCTAATGCAATACCTCGGAATGTATTAACTGACTAAATGCATGCCATTATTTTTCTGTGTTAATTTGGCTTTAGAGAAGGAGTAATCAAAACCAAGGTGAAACATCATATTATAAATGCAGTAGAACATGTTTGGAAACCTTTCAGAGCTTCATGATCCATTTTAAACTCCTAGTATCTTGCTAGTGATTCTGAGTATTCTTGGCAAAAAATGTGTAGCAGAGATACAGTAGCCTGAACAGTGGATATGTACAATGGTACACTGAAACTGCAGTGTCTGGCAAGTTCATCTCTGCAGTATGGCAGATTCTCTCAGAAATTTAGGATAACCCTCACCAGAATGCTAGTGGTCAGATTACTGTAACCTGAACAATTACAGACTATTATACTACTTTATCTTCCTACTCACCAAGACTTTTTAATTGGCTGTGTCAGCTATCCAAAGAATGAAATTTCTGAATTCTGTGAACAGTTTACAGAGTCTTTTTATTAAATACTTAAAAATTTCTTCTCTTCTGTGTCAAACCCCAAAGAAGGGAAATAGTAACAGTATGGTAGGGAACTTCTTTGCACTGTAATATTTTCTTTAAGATAATTACTTTTTCTGTGTGGGGAGTCACTGTGTTTTGATCCAATTCATTGCTACTTCTGAAACCCTTGTTTCAGCTGTGAATATATTAAATAAAAACAAATGAAAATTAAAAAGGCTTGAGCCACCTGTCCTGAATGGCAACACTGTTTTGGAGATCTTATTCCAAATAACTCTTATAAATTTCTATTAAAAGGCACAGGGTATGATTTAGTTGCTGTACCCACCGTCAGTTGGGTAGCAGCACATAGATCTTCCTGCTTTTTGGGTCTTCACTGATCTTATTGTACTGTAATAACAACATGTCTAATAAGTACTTACAAACTAGACAAAGCAGAGCCAACAATGACCAAAAGAAGCATCACACCAGAAATATCAGCATCTGAGGAACAGCAAATACCTTTCTAGTGTTAGCAAGTTTAGAGGGTATGTTGAATAAGTGAAATTAAACAAGAGGAAGGGAGAAGGGTTAACAGGAGCAATGAAGGTTTGAAAAAAGAAAACTGAAGGGGGAAATTCCAGGCTACAGATGTGACCATCTCCACAAAGAAATTTCTTTGACTATCTGAATGTCCAGGATTTTAATGTTTCTCTGTTTGGTTTCTCTGTACAGCCGTCTTCCAAAATTACCTGTTTGGGCCAGAGAAAAATATTTACAGCAGTAGGAAGTAACAGAAAATTAAGCACCTGAGATCTACAGTTTTGCAAAGACAGGCTGAATGAAGACTCTTACAAAATTTTGCCTCAAGGCACCTCAACATAAGGCCTGTTTTTCATAGGATTGCAAAACTTGTACAGTTCTTCCTCTTCTTAGAATTTGGGCTGTGGTCTAAACTCTGGATTTAACTATGCAAATACATCAGCTGCAACTTTCCATTCTTCTTATCTACTCAGGAACAGCTCTGCTAAATTGCTTCTATGTCCTTTGTGATGGTCTTTTGTCATCACATTGTTTTGTTTCACGATCAATTTCTTGTGGGTTTTTTTGTCTACTATCAGCCTTTGGAAAGAAGAAATTCACCTTTTGTTAAACTCTCTCAAAGCAGTAGTAGAGGGAGACATGCTTAGTGACATCTGTGTATCCTAGCAAGATACAGAATGACAGTGCCTCCCTTTCTGTTTTTCAAACAGTTTTTAAAAGTCCAAGTCCATATTTCCACCAGCATGTCAAAGAGTGGGCAGCAGGTGGTGTCTCAGAGGAATTCACATAAATATATGATGTCACAGGTTTTGTTCAGAGCGGAACACTTTCTCCGGAAGAAGAGACTGCCATCACTGAACAACCGTGGTTGACAAGAACACCTGGTGATTCAGTACTTCCAGGTCAACTGAACTCTTCAGCAGGACATCTTGTCTAACTACTCCTAAGTCCTTGTAACCAAACAAGGTGAGACCTGAGAATGGAAAGAGGCCAGCCTGGGAAATGAGAAACAAGAGAGAAATTCAGCTTGTGCTGTGATGATATGTGTGCAGCAGAAATGACAGTAATAGAGAAGGATTTGTTGAAAGTTGATCTTTTGCTAGTAGAGTGTCTGAGAGATAGGGTATCTTGACATCTGAGGTGGTGATGAAGAGCATGAGTACACTTTGGGTTTTTAAGAGCAGGTCTAACTATAACTGCAAACAGTGTGAATTGCCTGGGGGCTGAAATGCTTAGGCCTACTGTAAATGTGAAATCAGTGTTGTGTTATTTTTAGACAGTATGAAAGACACCCATATCAAAAATGTGCTTGTTCACACTGGTCATTTCATATTATCTTAGGATAATAGTAATTTGTGGCTTATGGGAATTTCAGTGTCTTGAGTAGAATCTTTTATTCAAATATAGATCTTGGCTGAATTAATAACTTCTGGGACCTATCTGTACATAGCCATGTTCACAGTCTTATTTTGGGATAGGAAAATTAAAATCTAGCTGAGTGTGTCAGCGTCTGCCTGTCACCCGGGATTTACTCACAAACTCTGCTTAGCTGCTTCTTCTTAGCTCTCTTTGCAGCTGATGCCATACAAGAATGCTGACGTTTCATCTGTTCTTGTGAGGAATGAGCCCCTTATGTTTGAGCTCCTACTAGAAGGCTTTAGTCTTGGCAGGAAAACAAGAAGTCTGCACCTTAATTCAAAGTGGGAACTGAAGCTACTTTTTACTTCTTGACTCTTCCCCCCCCCCATGATAAGACCTGCTGACACATCATCAAAAGATGGCAGGAAGACTTAAATAAGCAAGCCAAGCAAAAACCAGCAGGAAGAAAACTTGAAACTGCAAAATAAAATAATGTAAAAGACTATTCCATATCAAGGAAGGGTAATTGAATTTCTGAATAGATGGCAAACATTGCCCAGTTAAAAAAAAATGCTGAAATCAGGTATCCTTAAAAAACAGGATATAGAATAAGTCATCTGTCTTAAATTTCTGGCAGGAGAAATATTGTAAGGCATCTTTGGGAGGAGGCTTTTGCTATACAAAAAAGGCAACTTCGGATGAAATATTAATGAAATTACACAACAGAAAAGGAATAGGGTAAAAAAAGAGTAGTCACTCTTCTCTAGAAGTTTTTTCCTTGGAAGGATATTGGCATTAATTAAAAGCAACCAAAAAGGAGTATAAAATACTCTTTTATTTCCAAATTCACAGGTAGAACTTGAACAGAAAGATTACCTAACTAAAAGTTCTTAAAAATAAGAAAATTATGTCATGTTATGCACTATCTACTACTTTCTTATATATAGGTATGTAAAATAAATGAATGTTTAATTTATCTGAGAAAACATTGTATATAGTATGAGAAAATTTAATACTCGCACTATATACAATATTATAATCAATTTAGAATACAAATTCTTGACCTAAAGAAGTAGAAAGACTGCAATATGAGGTTTTATGTGCAATGTATATGTGCCAGAAAATCCTTACCATTATTCAGGATGTCAATGGTACTTTTTATTGGTATTTTTCTCCATGTTATACAATTTTTTTGGTGGTACTTTTAACAGTTATTTGAAATAAAATATTCTTGCAAGAAAAAGGTTTCATAAATATCACATGGTCAATATTTACTCAAGAATAAGTTCGCAAGTTATTTTTCTGTTATATTTACCTTTGTGCACCTATGTTGCATGTGGTCATTATTAAAAGAAGTGATTAAAAGAGCTCAGTATTTGAAAAGAATTTCCAGGCAATAAGATTTGTGATTCTATATGCTTCTATTATACTGCTTGCTGTTGCCTAAGTGATAGACAGGGAGGAGGAACTGAACGGTTTGTACAAAAATCCAACTCTGTAGAAGCACCATTAAGACCTTCCCTGGGGAGTATTACTTTCCCTGAAAGTATTACTTTCAGGAACACTGAAAGTAAGAAGACAGGAGGGCTAATAAAACTAAGGGGAATAAAGGGTACAAACTATGGTCACATCTTTCATGGTCATCCAATTTGCAATTACATGCAATGAAACAGATAGTAGAATCATAAAATAATATATTGGCTTTTTTCTTCTCTTCATCTTTTTAGTACTTGGAGTTCTTAGCAAAATATTTCTATGAACATTTCCAGATTTTTAACTGTCTGAGGAGAGTTTGTATGAATACTTTAAACTTTACTATCTTAGATGAACTACATAAATCGTATCATATATTTTAGTTCTTGTGAGACAGATGAGTGTGATCCTTCCATCTTTGACTCTTTTGCCAGTGTGCATATCTGTTGGGCATATGCAGTCACATTTCAGTTTTGAAAAAAGTCTGCAACACTTCATGTTTTGAGATCATTTCAAATATGTATATCTGTAGGAGAAAAGGAAAAATAGTGGAGTGCTGAACAGTTGTGCAAATAAAGTAACTGTATTATTTACCCTCATGCATACTGCTTCTACCATGTTGATTTCTCAGCTCACAAAGTTGAATCACTTGCATGCTAACTACAGGTATGATTTGGGTCTGAACTCCTTGGAGCAGCTGTCCTTTTCTCCTGGTTAAATGAGGGAGCAGTTCAATGCTCTTCTGTTTAATAAATGGTAAATCAATGGAGGCTTCAGTCAGTAACATGAACCTGTGGAGCTCAAATGAACAGAGGAAAGGATATGGCATGTGACTAAACAATTTTTGAGATGGTGTGCTCTAGCATCGCGAATTGCGAGTTCTCACAGCCTCCTTGCAGCCCTGCCCTCAGTTCCCCATTGGTTGTCTGTAATCCCTCCCCTGTTCCATCCTCACTGGCTGTTTCCCTGTTGATCCCTCCCATGTTCCCTTTCCCTATTGGATTGTACCCCTCACCCCGCCTCCCTATGTCCCAGTATAAAAATGCCTGTAACTGCCGCGTACATCATCTCACTGCTCTTGCAACCTTCAGAAGGTTGAAGTTCCTGGAGTCTGAGCAGTAGATTGCTCCTCTTTGCCTTTATCTCTGCTGGCGCGTCTCCCACCGGCCTGGGGGAAGCCCCTCGAGTGGGTGCTATGTTCCTGACCACTTCCATGTGTTTTCCTGCTGTGGCCAGGGCGTAGCGCGATACCCTGGGCTTCCTGCATCCAGGCCCACGCACCCTCTCAAGCAGCCGACCTGGCAAAGCTGCTGACGGCATCCTGATATCGTGGTTGTGCAGCCACAGTGTGCTGGTTTTGGCTGGGGTAGTTAATTTTCTTCCCAGTGGCTGGTATGGGGCTGTGTTTTGGATTTGTGCTGAACACAGGGTTGATAATACAGAGTTATTCTTGTTATTGCTGATCAGGGTTTGCACAGAGCCAAGGCCTTTTCTGCCTTTCATACTGCCATGCTGGGGAGGAAGGTGGGGGTGCATGGGAGATTGGGAGGAGACAGCCAGGACAGGAGACCCAAATTGACCAAAGAGATATTCCAGACCAAATGACATCATGCTCAGTATATAAAGTGGGGGGAAGGAGGAAGAGAGGAATGTTTGGAGTGATGATGCTCGTCTTTCCAAATCACCGTTACAAGTGATGGGGCCCTGCCCTCCTGGAGATGGCTGACCACCTGCCTGCCCATGGGAAGCACTGAATTAATTCCTTGTTTTGCTTTGCTTGTGTATGCAGCTTCTGCTTTCCTGAAGTTCCTAAATTGGCTAAATCTCAGCCCACAAGTTTTCTACCTGTTACATTTGCTTGCTGGCTGGGGTTAAACCACTACAGATGGTGGAGACATGGAAAAGAGCTCTGAACAGTTAGCAGTGGGTAGAGCTGTATATATGTAAGAGTGCAGAAGCTGGAGCTGGAAGCTGGGTTCTGACAAGAAGCACCACAAAATAATGTGGTTCACAGGAGCTCCAAGAGAGCACCAGCTTTGGGTGTGGCCCAGAAAACCTATGTTTCGCAAATTAAATGGCTGAAGTGGGGCCCGTGTTGTGATTTTTGAGAAACTACCAATATTTAAAGGAATAAAATTTTTCTCTAGTCTCTCTGCACTTTTAGAGCTAGAATGTTCACCAAGGTGAGGCAAAGGCAGTGATTAAATTTGCATAATGAGTTTAGTTTTGTTATCTTTGTGTTACTTGAGTTTCTTGGAAAAAATGTGCTGATTATCTTTTCACATATGACCTTTCTGATAGCTATCATAGGCTTAATAGCTAGCTGCTGATGGACTGACCTGCCAAAAAAGTAACGTTTTTTCCTTTGTTCTACTTAAATAGACTCCTGATCTTGAGCTGCAAGATATACAAAAACTGAGTAAACTAGACACAGTAGGCAAATGAATTTGATTAAGATAGTAATTAAACATACAGCTAATTGCTTTTTACATGCTGTAAAAAGTTTTCTTAAAAGAATTGTGGCTAGATTTCTTGTAGCAAATACAGTTGTTTGTTTGTTTGGGGTTTTAAAATTCTTTTAAAAATAATATCTAGACTGGCAGCCACAGATTCCTAGTGACTTTTGCTAAAAATAACTAGATGGGTGTACAAGTTATTATATGATGAAAATATAAATTGGGTTTCCTGGCCATAATTTTTCTTGTGAAGTGGACTTCTGTTGCTCTATAATATTTTTATGCCTGGTGTCCTTGAGGAAAGCAATCTGAAGAGAATGCGTGGAATAGAATACCAGCTGTGAAAGGGAGCAAGTGCTGGACGTAACTTCCTTCCATAAACACATACACTTTTGGAATGAATAGAAGAAAAATTGGAGTGCCTTTAACAGCCTAATTGCTTATTTCCTGTTACTCTGTTATCATACTCCTAGGAAAAATCCAGATCTCTTGGTTCTGGATCTCCTGGTTAATATCAGTGTTCATTGGCTTACAACTTCCAGTATTTAATTTTTAAAAATAATTTTTGGTGCTAATAATTTATTCCTTTTACAGCTTTATAATCTTTACTGTTTTCAGGGCCGCATAAGAAATAATGGTAAAAAGGAATTCCACTGATAATTATTAAATTAAAGTAACTGTGGAAACATCAATCTGAGATCTGAAAAGAGTATTTGGAATGGTTTAAGACAGTAGTATAGATTACCCATCAGAAACAATCTGTCTTGCTAAACAGAAATATCTTGTGCTGTGAAGCAACATACTATGTATGGGAGTGTATAGAAACAAACAAATAAACCCAAAATTAACCAAAAAACCTAGGAAAAAAACCCAAAGGAAAAAATCTCTTAAGGGAGGCTCAGCCTCCTAAAAGAAGCAGAGATGAAAAGAAATGAGAATGCTCATCGTTCAAACTGAATTTCTTGAGACTTTATTTATTGGGAAATTTAAAAATACTTGTCTGAATGCAGATTGTTAATGCCTGTATTCTTTTTGTTTTGTACTGTTTGGTTTCTGAAAATGCTGTCTGCATTCCTTCTGTATTACATACAGCTCTAGAATATATTAAAAATATGCTGCTGTTTAGGATCATATTGAAAGGTGACAAAATATTTAAACTTTTTTTTTAATTTAAAAAATACAGGTTTTCCAGAACTTAAGTTGTTGACTGATATCTGAAAATCTGACAGATTAAATTTACTTGTTAAATAGTTACGATTTTATGTTGTTTGCTTCAAAATGTCATCTACAAGCCATTTGATAAATGGATTGAAAAGTCATCTAGTTTAATTATACAGTAGTTTATTCAGATGCATCTATATTTCCAAAACCTTGTAGAGCCATACAAGACAGATCTACTTGTGCTTTTTATTCCAGCTCTTTCCAGGGCAAAATGGCTATTAGAGGCAAAAATTCCTTTTAGGCTAGGGGCTTATGGACCTATTTTAGCTGTCTAATATCAGACTTCAAAAATCACAGAGGTGTAATAAATAAGTTATGAGACTGTGATGAACTCTAAGCCAATGTGGATACTTTTCAAGCTGGACCTGAACTTATTTAAATAACTCTGAGTATGTCTATTTGAAATCCATTCTTAAGTTACTGTATGTTTCTGTATTGCAAAATTCTAACCAAATTTTTTTTGTTCCTTTTGAACAAGGTTATTATATATACTGGAAATGTTGGAAATATTTTTTTAGTAATTTCTAAACCAAATGTTGTTACTAATGGATACTTCTTGAAATAGATCATCTGTCCTGGATCAAATTCCTCCTTGTTTGTTGCAGTGAAATGGTACAGTACTCAGGGATGATAAAAGTAGCTGAACCCAAAGCTTAGAGGTGGATACATATTTTTAAAATTAATATGTGAATGAAAACCCAACAAAAACCAAACCACCAAAAAACTCCAAAGAGAGGTTGGTGTGTGTATATGAGTGTGAATTCCCTCATCAGGGATAATTTTGAAACCAGTTTTCTACTCCAGAATCAGAAAACTGCATCAGACCTATCAAGTTACTCTCTGCCCATGGCAGTAATGTCTAGTTTCAGTCAGTTTGGCTACCAAGTTTAGCAAGGCTGTGTGGAAGAGCTGAATCTCCTCAGCAGTGTGCAGTAGCCACAACGGTACAATCCAGCCTTCTTAAAAATCATGTTGGGTTTTTTAAAAGTGGGCCCTTTTCTTCTGCGAACCACCTGTGCTCAAATATACAGCCTGGTTTGAACAGCTGGTCCTAAATCTCCTGTGATTGAAATCTCTTTTGTTTCCCCCTCATGGCTTTAACTGCAATTGTAGTTCCTTTTTCTGTTTCAGAGCGAAGATTTCTGCTAGGAGTTGCCACGAAGGGAAAACAGTTTTTGACCTGCAGATCGGTACAATATATTGATCTGCCGTGAGTGTTGCTCTGTGTGCTGGTTCCTACTTCACAGCGATGCGGCGCTTCCCCGGCAATTCAGCCCCCAGCTCAGCTTACACTTTACGACTGCCATACTTGCAGGTTTTAAAGTCACTGCTTGACAAGGTGGTCTTTAGGCATGGCTGAGCTCTGGAAACATCCTGTCTACAGCAGTATGGAGCTAGGAAAGCTGCTTATTATTCATATTATTTGTATTAGCATAAATGCAATTTCCTGTAAGTTTCCTCCATGAAAGACTGCACAAATTTAGGTCTGTGTGAACTAGGAAAAACCCAGTGCTGCTAAAGTGAAGGTTTGGTTCTAAAACATTATATTTTAGGTGAGAAAAGAAATACTCCACTGTTCAGTCACCTGGGGAAAGAAGAGAATAGGAGTTTGATTCACTTGAGTGCTGTTGTATTAATGCAGATGTCTGCTATTTGCTATATTCTGCTATATTTTTTTGGAAAACAATTCTATTTTCTAATTTATAAAACAGTCATGTTTTATAAATTATATTTAAATGACACTCTTTCTTTGCACCAGTGCAAAAACTTAGTTTGCCTCTGTAGCCAGACACCATTTTTCTTTGTAGGCAGAAGATGCAAGCTCTGGTTTTAAAGAAGCAGCAGTGATGTGCATGCAGCAGTCAACACAAAAATCCCTTCTAACTGCACAAGACAGACCCTGCTATTTATATGATGCAGAAAGGTTTTACTTCACTTTTTAAAAAAATAAATGTAGTTGCTATAGAGACATCTGAAACTCATCACTGTCTCTAGCTACATTCTGTGACCTATTATTCCTGAGGAATAGTCCCCAAAGCATCATAGCAATTGGTTACAATTTTCCTCTTCCTAAAAATTGCCCATTCCCTCTGCATGAATTGCTCAAATAAAGGAGTTGTCTGAAGATGATCTAGGCATAGTTGTAGCAAGTTATTTTGCCACTAGCAAAACTGTTGCTGTATGAAGAGAACCCATATGTCTGAGAAGCTATTTTTCTGCCTTTGTTCTGACTCTGGCAGCCAGGAGACTCCATCCACTCATGCAGCTTCTGATCTCTAAATGCTCAACTTGTCAGTGCCCTGCTCTGCAGTGGTGTGGGGAAAGGCACAGTGTTTATTCCATAGTGTGGAGAGGGATCCAGTTCCCAGGTATAGTATTCTCATTTATTATTCCAAAAGCATATTAGCATAAATAAAACAACCCTTAATTAAGACAATGCTGGCAAAAGTGTTGCTGGTCATAAAATGAAAAAACCAGTACATTAGCTGATCACTGCTAAAAGATCTTACAGGAGTTGAACTCATGCACTTTGTAAACGTGTTTATAAAAGTGATTAGTGACACATTAAAACTACTGTACAAAATACTGGATATTGAGGAGAAGAATGGGAGGTATCTGGGAGGAAAATTGTCTGATATACAATTGCTGGAATCCATTTGCTTTTCAAGTTCTTGTAGCTTGAGAAAATTTCATGATGCTGACACTTAAACAAGCTTTCATTGCACCTCTGTGATACTTATAGGAGAATTTACAGCAGGACATAGGGCAGCTGGGCATGGATCTATCTCCACTTCACACAGGGAGATGAAGCCCCATTGATCTGGTTCCCCTTCAGCTCTGGGTCCTTTGTCTACCAGTTCATAAAGAGGAATTTTTTCTGTAAAGGCTTGCAGTACGGTGCAATGGCACATTTCATGTCACTAACCCACCTGAATGGACACTGTGTGATGTCTGTTTAATCTGTGGCTTGTTTGCGCAGAACAATGCCATTTGTAAGAATAAAACAACCAGCACAAGTAAAATTTGTTATGCAGTTATAAAAGAGATATAAAAGGTAAAGAATGTAGGCAATGTATGCAAAACTAATGTAGTCAAATGTAGAGAAGAAAACAACAAATACCAATGCCAAACTTCTGACAGGCTGCTGTAGTTTAAGATATATAAATACAAATATATAGAAATTAATTTTTATTTCATTTGCCTATAAGTTCTATTAGCTGCCATTTCATTGTTTGTATTATGGCTCTGCTACGATGTATGGAGTCTTCAAGGACACTGTTTTCAGTGTTTTATAACACTAATATACTGAGTAAAAAAGTGAACTTAGAGAAATCTATTGTAGTTATCCAATCTGCATTTTTTTGTTCTGAGTCTTTAGAATTTCATAGCTAATTATGTATGCTGCCAACCAATCCCACTAATGTTCCTCACACCTTTGTTTTAAAAATAGGCATCTGTTTTTAAAAAAGTTGTAAGATTACTTTGAATCTGTGTTGGCAGATATGTATGGATATTTCTGTGAGTTCAAGCTTAGTTTATGGGGGAGGAATCTTCAGTTTCATATCATATATTAACCTAACTTAATGAAGCTGCTCTTTCTAGCTCAGCCACCTGCCTGGTAGATGCACTCTAGACTGAGAACATGGCCAGAACCTACAAGGGCTCAGTTATCAGCACTATTCCTTCACTTTTAAATACTGGTTTGTGACATTGTCCTGCATACTTTCTAAATTTCATGTTGATTGTGAGTGCAATGAAACTACCACCAATAAAAAAAAACCAAAACAAAGATGTCTGAATTTTATACCTCTGCTTTATCATATTTTAATTTGTCAAAATTCCTCACCCAAGCAAAGTATGTTGTTCATATCCAGTCTGAGCTCGGGTTTGTCACTTGCAAATAGCTGTGTTTTCTTTTACTGACTCAGAATGTAATTGTGCTAATTCAAGAGCATGTGCAACACAAATCACAGACCTGGAAAGTGTTAATTTCCAGGCCAGGTTCAGGCCATATCAAGTGTTCCAGGGACGGTTAAAAGGAACAGGTGAAGCTATTGCAATGCATAAGGAGGTGGCAGCCGGAATAATTATCTTAGTTGACTGCCAGGTGGTTGTGTTTGTTGAAATGTGTTAAAGGGGTGAGGAGGAGACTAGGGTATTAGATGCATTATTTTTAAGTTATGTTTAGCTGAATGAAGAAAAAAATGTCCCTCACAATTTTATGCCTACTTTAGGAGAAAATAGGGATAGTAGTTTTTTTTTTTTTGATGACTGTTTTCATGGTTGAGATGGTGCCTGTGATTTAAAGGACCTGTGTAGGTAAGGATTTTAATTTTATTTCACTGTCTGCATTCTCCTCCTGGTGTTTCTCCCCACTGTATATTCCTCTCTTGTTTTAGGCTTCACTTTGAGCTTTTTAACACCTTCCCATGTCTGTAAACTAATAACTCAGATTAAGTAGCTGGGAGTTGTTCTTTTGAGTCCTATAAATTTGGTAAGTGATTCAAATTCATCGACCAAATACTGATTTAGGAAACCTTCTGTGTCTGCTTTTTGGGTTTACTTGCCTGTCTGTTTGTATTTGCCATCAAAAATCATATAAAGCACAGGAAGACTGATTACAGTTGGTGGGTTTTGTTGTACCATTCTAAGAAAATTAACCCTGAATAAGATGAAATAGAAGACATTGTTTTTCTTTATAGAATGAGGGATTCATTCAGGAAAAAGTAACCTCTAAACTGAGGGGAAGCAATGTCATTTAAACTGGAGCCTGCCTTGGCACTCTGCTGAGGGTAAGTTGCAGTGTATTGATGCAGCGCGGCAGGAGCAGATTGGAGAATCTGACTGCAATCTCCTTTCGTTTACTATCATGCTGGGTGAATAGGGTAAAACACCAATTGCTTATATGACTAAGGAATATTGAGAAAGTACCGAATGAATTTTACCTGTCTTCCCTAGCAATTTAGCTGCTGGAAATTATTGCAAGCTAGTATCATAAGATCAGTTAGAATGAAGAACTGTTGTTGGAGAACATCTGTGTTCAAATGATCAAGCAGTGCTATAATAAAGATTTCTTAATTCTTGTGCCACATATATTTATGTGTGAGTAACCATGAGGAGTAGTAATAACGTAACAGATGTTATTCATTTTTTTTAAAGTTAAGGAAGTGGCCTAGATGTGGGACTCTTCAGTGAAGAGGTGATATATTCATAAAAACCAGAGGGTGGTATGCTGCTGGCGTATCTGAAAGGCTAGACAAGTCAGCATACTGCTTTAATGTCTGGAAGAGTTCCAGGTTTAATGAGCATTTAAGCTCCTTTCTGCTGTGGGAACAGTGTAATGAATACCGACAAGCCTGTGTTGCAGGTTGGCTGACACAGCTGTCCTCAGAATTCAAGGGCTTTCATAGTTGCCCATCCCTGAGTTCTTCACTGTTTTTGAGTAACCCCCTGGCCCCAGACTCAGTATCCTTCCAGACAGTGAAAGCAAGTTAAAGATGTGGAAAATTGCTTTCTCAGCACCTCTGGAAGTGATAAAGTGTAGTGTCCTCTTAAAAACAAAAACCCCTCCTGCGTTTCAGCGTGCTGTACATAAATGACAATCTTTGATATGTACTGTTCTGTACGTGCATATTTGGGGAGGAGAGTGGTGGAAGTTCAGGATGCTGCCATTGCTGAATAATTGTAGCATAAACTTCTTTTACTGAGCATAACTTCGAACATAAGTGAAAGGAACCAAGTGTGTTGCACAACACTGCTCTTTGTCACAACAGTCCTTATACTGACTGCAGGTAGGACTGTTTTAAAGGAGTATAAAAGAGAAATAGCCAGGGTAGCTATCAGATGAACTATCATTCTTTTGCTATGCATGTATATTCTGTTAGGTAGTGAAGGCTCGATCTTCTCAAATGCTCATGAGCCATAAGAGAAGAATTTGTTATTCCATGAAGCTGAATGTAGGGAGAAAACTAGCAAATACAGTGAAATATAGAGGAAAAATGCCAGTTTTTATTTTAGTTGGTACACTATGTTAGTCTGTGGATGTCTAAGTGTGGGTTTTGTATGTATTTAAGACAATCAAAATCTCCTCTTCAGCAAGAGATACCACGTTGTGTACCAAACCTGACAATCACTGTGAAGCTTGGAAACACCTGAGGTAATGAATTACTTACAGGAGCCAGTCCTAAGGCCTGGCAGTATGATTCCTCCCTCATTCAAGCCTTCCATAATGTCCTGTGCAACCTATTATTTTCAGAGCACTAGCTGAAAGTCTCTTGAAGATGACATAATTTGTTCAGACCAAGTTTTAGAAAGAATTTGAAGCAAAATCTATTATGTAACATTATGCCTTTTTTTTACTAACTCTGCCACAGCAAGTGAATAGTAAAATGTAGCTCCTAACAGGTGGATCTGATTTTTAAATAGCAGCTTTGGCAGATGAGACATCTAAGGGTCTTACAAGGATAGCGTCTGTAGCACTCAAAATGCACTTCTGGAGCACTGGGTCACCTTAAAAAACAGTAGGTGGTAGTGAGGTTTGTTGATTGTGCGACACTCAGAATGCAGAAGCTTCCTATGTAACTTGGAACTGCATTTCCTTTTTACAGAAATAGTTCTTGAGTGTTTTGAGTATTTGGTGGTTGGTGTTCTTTTTTGGTTTGGTTTTGGTTTTTTTTTTTTCTTCAAGCAGTTGGTGCAGGAGTCTGCAGCTGAAATCAGGGCCATAAATGTTGTTGAATCCACCTTTTGTGTGTGAGTTGCCAGTAGATTTTTATTCAACCGTTCATGATAAATCATGCTTGGTGTAGGCTGGAAAGGGCCTTTGGAACTGTCTAGTTTGATCCCTGATCAGCTTGCTTATTTTTACTGTGTAGTGAGAAAGAGTATGTAGCTTTCTGATCTGGTTCAAAATATTTCAGATAAAATGTACTTTGCTCTAGACAGGTGTAGTAAGTAGTGCAACTAATTCATTAACAATACCTCCATATCATGTTTCTTCTAACTTTCACTCTCACCAGATGACAAAAGAAGTTAGAGGTATGGGAGATTAATTTCTGGGCTTTGTGCTGGGACCTCTCTTGTCCCCAGTGTTCCAGACTATGTGTATTTGTAGTTTGATCTGGACTAGCTTTCATGTTCCCTTCACTCCTGTTAGTGATGCTATTTCGTGCATGAGAGCAATAACCCTGACAGGAGAAATTCAGTTCACGTATTGTTCTCGAATCTGAAACCTACAGAGTTAAACTTATGTTGAGTAGCCCTGTGCTTCTCCTTCAAGCACTTTGAGGCTTGCTGATCGAAAACACTTATCAAATTGAGCTAAATTAGTGTACTACGAATTTGGGATGCTCAATTTAGCATTACTGTGAAAAATCCATTTGGGATAATAGACTTTGCCCCAGGGATTTAGAAGAGCCACAAGGAAAAAAAAAGTTCAGTCTTGGATTGCTAATTAAAAATCAGTAACATTGGGAAATGTTTAATGCTTCAGTCTGATTTTTGACAAATATGGATCACAGAATATCCTGAGTTGGAAGTGACCCCCAAGGATCATCAGGATCCCACTCCTGGCCCTGCACCCCTGTTCCAAGAGTCACACCATGTACCTGAGAGCCTTGTCCAAGCACTCCTTGAACTCTGTCAGGTTTGGTGCTGTAATCACTTCTTTGGGGAGCCCATTCCAGTGCCCAGCCACCCTCTGGGTGAAGAACATTTTTCGAATATCCAACCTAATCCTGCTCTGACACAACTTCAGGCCATTGCCTTAGGTCCTGCCACTGGTCACCACAGAGAAGAGATCAGTGCCTGCCCCTCTGCCTTCTGCTTGTGAGGAAGCTGTAGACCATGATGAGGTCTCCCCTCAGTCTTCTCTTCTCTAGGCTGAACAGACCAAGTGATCTCTGATGCTTCTTATACGGCTTCCCCTCAAGGCCCTTCACCATCTTTGCTGCCCTCCTCTTGACTCTCTCTAACAGCTGAGTGTCTTTATATTGTGGCACCCAAAACTGCACAGAGGACTCAAGGCAAGGCCACCCCAGCGCAGAGCAGAGCGGGACAATCCCCTCCCTTGCCCAGCTCGTGATGCTGTGCATGATGCCCCCCAGGACATGGTTGGCCCTTCTGGCTGCCAGGGCACTGCTGAATCCTATTCAACTTGCTGTTGACCAGGACAGCCAGGTCTCTTTCTGCAGTGCTGGTCTCTGACCTCTTGCATCCTAGGTTGTATGTGTGTGATAGATTCTCTAGATAAGTTAATACCGAGAGATGCTCACAAAGACTAAGGAGGTCTATCATGGTGTCTGTTCTGCCACACTAGTCTTGTAGTGACTTTGGGTCTCACCTTTCTTTATATATGACCTGACCTGAAAAATGGGATAGGTTGCAGGGCATTTACTACTTGCACAAGGCTGTTGTTCTCCAGCTGTTTGGTTTGCATATCACTGGTGTTTAGAAAAAGGACTATATTAGCAATTTAACAATATAAAGTGCAGCTAGAAGACACTGAAATATTAATGCCAGAACAAAAGTGTAAGTCTTTGCAGTAATATGTACAGTCTCGAAATTGCAGTCAAAGCTGTTTTTCATCCCCCATTTCTGAAGGCATCTTAGGACCCAGAATTTTTTGATTTTGTTTATTTTTAGCAAAATTGAGCCTATCTAGATATGCCATTGCTCTTTGTTAATATGCAGAAGGGTTAAATAAAAAGAAAAGAGAGAAGGAAGTAGACCATGAAGACAACTTTGTATCAGCAGACAATGGAATCGGGCTACAAATTAGGATACAATCTAGTTGTAAGAGGAAATTATTGTTGTACATACCTTGATGGGAGTGGGAGAAAAAGAAGTCTCAACTTCTTTCTCCACAAGAGCCTTCATAAATCTAGAGAGTTTATTATAATTGACTTTTGCAGCACAGAAATTGTATTCATGACCTAGGAGGCCTTTCCTAGTCTTCGTTAGCAGAAACTGTTTTGTACTTATATGATCTACTAGGCTTTACCTTTACAGGAAAATAACATAATACTGTTTAAGGGAATATTTGTGAATTCTTGTGTAACAAATGATAAATATATCAGTTTGTGTAAATAAGCCTGCTTCCATCCACTGTGGGGAGCATGAAATTAATTTTATTATCCTCTGTGCCAGAAAGAGTTTTCTGAATTATGAATATATACACTAATTATACTGTTGATAGCTATAGCATCGTATTTCTGATATATTAGTGGTTTTAGTCACAAAATGTAACTTTAAGCCAATTGTCATAGTGCAGAAAGCCAAGTAAAATACTTGGGTGAAGAAAAGTATGATGACAAAAATTGGAATGGCTTTTGTTTTTCCCCCCAAGATTGTGTGCATCTTCTTCATAGGAAACAATATATTGTGTAATGCAGACTTTGTAAATCCCATTAATTTTTCACTGAAGTTGCACCCTCCCTCCCCTTCAGGGTATATTAATAATTCTGAGTATAGTGGAAATTGGCATCAGTGTAATTATGCAGAAAATCTGGTCATTACTTTGAATGCAAGTTAAGCTGCTGCTTCTATTTTCCCCACTACTGGAGACCACACCCTGCTGAGCACACAGGAACACAGTCTGGAGTTTGTGTACGTTTCAGTATAGAAAACTGAAGGTTGTTATTGGAAGGGGGAGTAAAAGAACAATCATTGTGACTCTAGGCATTGTTATTTGGACTGGATCTTTGAGGTTGGATTCTGTATCTGAAATGCTGTAAAGTAATTTGTTGAGGATTTCAGATGCCTTTGTGAAGAACTTTTTTGGAATAAGCTGAAGCAGAAAAGTGCTTCTATACCCTAACAAAGCAAAAATAGTTAAAAGATGTATATGTTAATTTTAGTCTAATATGGAGTGTGAAGACAAATCTTAAAAACATCACCTTCTAAAGAAGGAATGCTTTCTAATACATCTAAAGCACTTTAGTCAAAGCAGTATTACTTTTATTAAATATACTCAAGTTTATGAAGTCTGTTCTGAACTAATCTCTGACCAGCACATATATTCCTGCAAACCTGTGAGTTGTATGCTTTTGCCCAGCTCATATTGCATTCAGCCCAATGTAAAGCTAAGCATCCTGGTGACTGAATATTGATTTTTCTGGTAGTGCTGCATTCACTACACTTCAATTTGGATTCTGTGAAAATTGGACTCCTGTTTGGATGCAGGTGCTCTCAGAAGAAAACCAATTTTTTGTAAAGAAGAGTAAATCTATAGAGAGCTATTAAAACACAAATAGAATATATAATTTTGGAGAGAATTGCATAGATTGATGTGCTTCAGGGTTTTCAGTATAACCAAGTCCCAAACACTGGTTGCCACTATGCTATGCTCTGTCCAGCTCCTTCCTCTCTGGTGTGCATGGCACAAATGGCAGCAGCGGTTCTTCAAGTAATGCTCTCTTGCTGCCCAGAATGTGTCAGCACTGACCAAAAATAACATTGGTTAGAAATTTTGAGTGTCAAATTAAGATAAAGGCTTGGCTCTTTCTCAGAGTGCTTATCTTCACTGATGCCAAAGGCCTCTATTGATTTTAAAATCAACTCAAGACTCCACATATATTTTTCTATGTTTTTAAAGTGCGCCAAATAGCCAGCATATAAAAGCTAATGAGGGAAATATTGCAAAAAAAAAAAAAAAGATGTTTTAGAGGTGCAGCGCTTGTAAAGAATACAATTTAAATTGTTGTGATGGCATCTTTTTTGCCTGCACTGTGCTTTCAGGGAGCAATCTCCTTTTCTAGTGAAGAAAAGTTAAAAAGCCCTATTTATACTACATGCCTGCATTTTTTTTTTGGCACATTGTTTTTAGATAAAGACTTCCATATGTTTTCTGTAAATTACTCTTTGAAAGGCAAGCTCTGTAATACTTTAAATACATGAGAATATATTTTATTCAAAGTAACACACTTCTGTTTTCTTTATGTTTTATAAAGATCATTTTAGGGTTTTGTGTACTTTTGGATGTTGTTTTATATCAATCATTGTATCAGTTGTGGTCTTGATGATAAAATCCAAAGCACTGGGCTAGTGAGTCTTACTCATGTTACTCAATTCTGTTGTAAACAATTTTGAGGGAAAGAAAGGGGAAGTATGTTGATCATGAAACTGGGATTGCAGAGTTCTCTGATGGTCCTCTGCACAGAATGACTTTCATTCAGAAATTTGATTTAGGTCTTGAACAGAGCTCACAGCTATCTGCAGTGTGGGGAGGACAGCCATGAGGCCCTCAAGATTTGGGGTGTCTGCACATCCTCACTCTGAAGAAGGGCTGGTGCAGCAGGAGGAGTGCTTTTGCCAAGGCTGGAATTCCTGGGCTGGTCAGCCCTGAAGCCTCAGGGGTGGGGATGTGTGGAGGCTGGGATGATTGGAGAAGCCCAAGATTGTCAGTAAACCCCTGGGTACGTCCAAGAGGTTTGGAAGGCTTGGAAGCCCTCAGAGACTTCTCCAAAGAGCTACTCCCCAGGCAGATGATGCCTGACTGGTCTTATGCTTCCTTCCCAGGTGCAGGGCCTTGCATTTGCCCTGGTTGAACTTCATCCTCCCTTAGTACCCTTCCCCAGGCTTGCCTGGGGCCCTCCAGCTGGCAGCTCTGCCCAGGACCTTGTTTTCTGCCTTTTGGAGGAGATGTGGAGTATGACCACTGGTT
This sequence comes from Edolisoma coerulescens, assembly GCA_013397115.1. Lineage (NCBI taxonomy): Eukaryota > Metazoa > Chordata > Aves > Passeriformes > Campephagidae > Edolisoma > Edolisoma coerulescens. The sequence goes on along the minus strand of VWZW01006009.1, from coordinate 1,473,317 downwards.
AGTGTAGAGCTGGACTGGTATAAATATAATTGTGAATTAAATTTATTCCAGTGTGCATCCATTTTTTATTTTCACAAGCTTTCACTTCAAATACATTTTTGTGTTTTGTCATGGCCATTGTGAAAGGAGTTTGGGATTTTGTTTGTGTGTTATTTTAGTGTTATTTTTGAGAAGGAGAGCACTGTTACCTAAGTGACAGCAGTGAGAAACTGGGTGCTGATGCCTAACTAGTACAGGGTATTACTGCTGTAGGGAACAGTTCTCGTGAGCGATATGCCAGTAGGTGGAAGAGGAATAGCTGTCCTTGAGCATGGGCAGGCTAGAGTGTTATGAAAACTTGGATGTTTAGTGGTATTTGATATGCCTCTCTTGGGGTGAATGTTTTTAAGATGAAGTAAACAAGGAAAATTCTGCTGGACTCAAGCCTTATATTAGCAGGTATATTAGCAGGAAATACTAATGAGCCTTGCAATTCTGTTTTCAGTATAATGTTTGCTTTTTCTAATGCATACTATCCTACCTACCTCTGCCCATAGAATGATGTAGCTCTTTGCAATGATAACAATAAAATTATATTATGAAAAATAGATCTGTGGAGCTGGCATATTTTAGAGAACCATCTTTATTGATAATGTTAGCATTCAAAATCCTCATGTGGGCTGATCATTAAAGCTCATTTAAAAACCATCAGAGGGTTGCTTATAGCTCAAATACAGTACAAGGAATTGAAATCTTAATTATGTGCAGAGAGACATATGAAATAGAATTTGTAGTCACAATGCATTCTTGATTGTGAATCCATAATATATTATTGTTTCTTCAGAGAGTTGAAGAGGTGCCATTAATGTAAAAGGTGAAAGTGTTCATTAAATCAGTGGTGCAGTGCTAGGCTCTTAATTTGATAAAATGAGACTTAGAACTGGGTAACTGCTACACTGCTAGCTTTTTTAAACACTCTGCTGGTTGTGGTGGTGATATTTTGATAGTGAGTTCAGTATTTTGACAAAGTGCAAAACTTAAGCCTTTCAGCTATATTCCTTGCTTTAACTGCTATATGAAAGTGATAAATAGCACTCCATAATTAATCCATAGCTAAAGTGTAGCTTTTACCATAGTTGATGGTTAAGATTTTTTTGGGTCTTCTCAGTTTTCAAGATTAGATACTAAAAAGGCAGTTACTAAAGTTTGATAATATTCCTGTTGTTTTACAATCTATGATTGGATTTCTAAAATTGCAGGTTTGATTTCATCTGTTCTATATAGTTGGTGTATGTGAGCCATGCGCTTTTTGACATTGTTCTTATTTAGGTTTAGCTGAAATTTTTAACAGCCCTTTTAAAAAGTGGAGGAGTACATTTAAGTATTCAGTGTGCGAGTTTGTTTCTGCTTAGCTGATTTGTTTAAAGTCCTGAATAATTGAAATATTTGAAATATTTAGTCATTGTTTTCAAAACATACAAAATGCATGTAGTTGAAAATTTTTGTTTCAGTATTATTTAAAGCATTTACTTGAAAGAGCTCAAAACCTACCAAAGTACTTAATTTTGGTTGATGGAGGGACTTTGGCTGAATGAATGGTGTTGTATAAAAGGAAAAGCTGTTTTTCTCTGTGCTAGGCTGAACTGCACATATTCTTCCCATTGCTCTGCTCTAAAACGTTGCTAAAGTTTGAGTACGTGGAAGGTTACTTACATCTGTACGCATAACAGTATAGGATCCTTACTATATGCATGGAAAATGAAAGTATAAGCATGGAGACCAGGAATTAAAGTTCTGCTCATGTCATTGATCTCATTCTGGAATGATATTAAACATTGGCTTGCCAGCAAGCAGAATGAGTGCATGGGTCCAGAGCTTTGGAAAGGGTCTCTTTTTAGGAGCAAATTGGCCTGGTCTTTGTACCTGGATTCATGCAGTGTGCCCTCAAACGTTTCAGAGGGGTACTGCGTTTGAAACCACGTCTGAAATGAGGCAGTGGGATCCCATTCAGTGCACTCTATGTGGAAGGGCTGCCAGGTTCTCCAGTGGCCACTCTCTCTGGGAACTTGTGTGTGTGACCTCAGGCTAGAAGGTGGTGCACACCTGGCTGCTGGTTAACAGCAATGTGGTGGAGCCTCAGGCTGTAGCACATCAGAACAAAATTAACCTTGGCCATTGTAGGCCAGTTGTTAATATAGGAGCACCTGATAAGATGGACTGTGACTGCCTCTCTGGTGCTGATGTCACACTGTTAAATAACTAAATAGAATAACTGATTTCTTTGGCGTCAAATATTTCAATGCCATGATTTATCATAGGGAGCTGTTCTCTAACTCAGAATAACTAGTTTAGTTTATTTACCTAGATCTCTAGGAAAGCTATAGGAGTACTAGGCTATATGAAAAAAATCTGTTTACTCTGACCCAGGGAATATTGTTCTCTGTGTGGTTTCGGGGGTTATTTTAACAGAGATTAGTTGGAATTGAAATACTTACTAAAGAAAGGCAGCTAACCTAAACCTCTAATTACATGGAAAACTTCAGGATGAACATTCAGCACTGTAATTACCTCAAAATTACTAGCTGAGTCTGGACAAAATATTTTTCTTTGGCATTTTGCTTTATGCCTCTAGCTTGAAAGAGAAATTAAACCTGCAAATGCTGGAGGTGCTGTCAAAACAAGACAACCGAAGCAAGAAACAAGCTGCTTTTTAATTTCTATGGATTTTTCTCAAACTTTTTCAACTTGTCGTCTGTAAAATAACTGCAAGATGCTATATCATTTACTACTGACCTTAATTAAACTTCAAGGTACTGAGGAAGGAGGTGAAGTCAACAGATGAAGCTGAACGTAAGTAAAAAGACCAGAATCTGGGAGTAGATAGCACGGAAGTACAAACATGCTGGGAAGTATTTCAGCCTCTGTTCTAGTCTCAAGTACAGTTTGAAATAGAGAGCCTTGCAATTGGCTGAGTGAGAGCTCCTTTCTTAAGAGACCTGTGGGATACATCTGTGATGTGTGTCTATTTTTCAGTCATCTCTAGACACAAACACAGGAGGTGATTGGTAGCATGGTCATGGCCTATTTATTTCAAGGAAGTATGAACCCAAAGAAATGCGAAGTTAGTGACCCTAAACAAGTTGTAAATGTAAACTGGCCCAGTACCAGAGAACAGTTAATGGTTGACTGTGAATGGAGCCAACAGTGGGCTTGGGTGTTTTCCGGTCTACTGGATTTCAGAGGGGTTCAGACATTCCTTCTAATTTTGATTCGTGATGGGCACTAGTGGACTCCCAACAGCTCTTCAGATGTGATTGATGAATATGAGTCTGTGCTCAGGCAACACGAGAGGGTTTTCAAAGTGGTAACGTCCCATTTTGACATGTGCGTATTGACAGGTGTAGAACACTTTTCTCTGTGAGACTGGTCTGCATGGCATCTAGGAAGAGGACAGAGGAAAGGAACTGGGAATCTGGTTTCCTCGAGGGCAGACCAATCATCTGACCTTAAAACTTGTTCACCATTAGAGAAATCAGTGTAATGATGGTGTTGGTTGCAGAGATCTTACATTAATCTTTCAATAAACCTGTCTAGGTACAAAGGCTGTAGTCTGGTCTTTTTTCCAAAGCTGAAGGAGTAGTGCCTGAATGTGATTCTGTGGTTCTATGCTATGATTCTATGTAGCTGAGGATAGAAGATAAAAGCAGTGCAGGGATTTTCTGGAGTATAACTTATCTAATGGGATTTAATGTCTTTACTCTTTTATGTACTGTTCTTCAAATGTTAGCTTTTAGAGTTTTAGAAAATACCTGTGAAATCAAATCAGACTTCTCTCAGTGCTGGGCCATCCATTTCCATTCATATGTTTTAGGCTGTCAGTTGTTCCTGAAGGATCTGTGCTCGAGAGTTGTGGTTCAACCCTCCTCTGTTAGAGACTGTTTTAGATGGACAACTGACTGGTAGATTGCTTTGGTTAAGATGCAGGAAATAGAAACTCTTTCTACAACATAATGCTTAGCAACTAGTGCTTCGTGACACAACACTTGGGTTTTTAGCGGCTTGAGTAACACGCAATTAGCAGGTGAGGAAAAGGGACATAGATGCTAGTTTTGATGGTTTTACACTAATTTTACTGTTTCTTAAAACTGTTTACTACAAATGATACTGTGACATAATGTCAGTAGCATCAGTGAGTTGAACAGAAAGGCAATGTGTCTGCTGCCTTTGTAAACAACATTTTCTTTCAATCCCAGTGCCAAGATTTGGACTGAACAATATGAGGATTTTTTCATCAATCATTTCAGAAGGCATAGAAAAGACAGAGTAAAAAGTCATCAAGGACTTTTGTGTGTGTAGCAACCTAAAGAAATCTGCATGATGATGAAACATTGTCAGGACTTCCCAGGTAGCTTTTTGGTTTATGCCTTATTTTTGTTTTTTCATTGATCTCTGTCTTCACATTGCTTGCTTTAACGGTTATGTGGTCCCTAAGAAAACCCAGAAGCGTGAAGGATGTTCATTCTTCCTGAACTTCCTGAAGTATTCAAGAGCAAATGAGTAAGTTGTGACTTTCAAGCCTGAGCAGCCTTTGTCTGAGAGGCCCAGCAATAGTGTTTTCTGGCCAAGAAGGGTAGAACATATGCAGTCCAAAGTCTAAATAAAAAAAATAAATCAGAGTTTCTGCTTGAGGGGGTAAGTCCTCTAGAGTTGTTCTAGGAAAGAGAAATTATGCTTTGGTAAAGTATGATTTAAACATACCTTCTGTCTTCCATTAGAGTGAAGGCTAGGAAACTTTTATATCATAAATCAGTTGATTCAAATAATGAAGAAGGGAAATTCTGCTTCCTAAATGCTTATTCTACTTAAGTTTATGAGCGTGCTAAAACATACAGTAATTGCAGGCTTCAGAACTATTCTGTTATTTACAAATACTAACAAACAATCTTGATAAAGGTCCTTTTCCCATAAGTTGCCTGTCAATGAACTCTGATGTCACTTCAAAAGATAATTTTAATGGGAGATTTTTAGATGACAGCTTCCATGATTGTAACAGTATTTTAGGGTTGTTTTCATTCGAGTGATGACACCTTTTCAAAATTTTAAGAAATCCTGCAGGTAGGAAATATGTACATGTTAGAATTGGGTAGATGAATTTAAGGGGGAAATGAGTAACTGCTTGTTTTTTTTATTTTTAAGAAAAAAAAGTTGCAATTATTGAAGTAATTTTTTTCACTACTATGATCTCTCTCACTAGAGATGTAAAGTTTTAAAAATGATATTTAAGATTTGTATATTCCTTCTACAAATTGGAAGTACTATGAAAAGGTTTTCTAAATCAAGTTAAAATAATTTTGCTTACAGAAAACTTTAATAGTTTTTTCAGAGCACTTTGAAAACACTTGTCACCAAAACATTAAGAAAAAATTAGCTTAGAGGTTTGAACAAGAAAAGTCATGAAGGAAGAATGTAATTTTGAAGTGGAAAAATCTTTGTTATTATGGGTGAAACTAGGGATTTGTTAGACCTGGCATCCTGTCTCCAGCATGCTGAGCATTGTTGGACTGCTTCTGTAATTTAACAAATGTACACATTAGTATATGAGTATGCAAAAGGATATTGTGAATAAATTCTATAGGGACACATACAGGATATTACTTTGAGAAAAGAACTTTTTTTGTCTTTATAAACACTTGTTTTGTTTTTTTTCTCAGATGTAGTCATAACCAATGTTATTCTCTTCTCTACATCAACCATACGTAAAATGCAAACTTCCAGTTTAATGTAAAGGATTCAATTAGATGTTTTAGTCTTCCTGGTATACACCAGTAGAATGCTTCAAAGAATAAGCAAAGTTCTTTAAGTTACTATGTTCTTATTTATCTAGCACATGGTAGATGTTAGCTCTAGGATGCAAGCTTGGATTTCAAAAATATTCAAAAAAGTTATTGAAAAGAGATTCTCTTTCTGTAAGGAAAATCATAACTTTCCTTTTACTTCTGAACATGATTTTTAGCTCAGTGACAGAAAAAAACATATTCAAAGTGAAATATCCCATGGTGGTTTCATTTTGCCCTTTGAAGACATAGCGGTGGAAGGAAATAAGCATAACTTCATTGGCAGACAATGACAAACTACTTTTTAACCTATTTAATTTTTTGCTTGTCAGATTGGTTTTCTACTAGAAGATTTCATATTCTCTTATCTGGTGCAAATCTTCCACCTTATATTTTCAAACAAGCTCTCTTGTCAAATTTTGTTTTTGAGGAATCTCAAACACAGCACAGCTCCCTGCCTTATTCTATTTCTTGCTTTAGTAAAGGGGGAGAAAAAAAGAAAGAAAGAAAAACAAGAAAATGAGATATTGGGGAGATATGTCTTCTGAGCTACTTTTTTCATGAGATAGGAAAGTAAAACCCAGAGATTCAGCTATGCTGATACTTTGCCTCTGACAAAGGCCAATATCATATGCAAAGCCAAAGCAGCTGCTTTATTCTCCCTGCTTTCAATGTATTCTGAAGAGACGTCATAACCAGCTACAGCTGTTATTTATTACTGTACCTTCAACTGAGAAGTGGGAAATTGCCTATGATGTCAAAAGCTTCTCACAAAACTCTTTTTTCCCACTCTGATCTGTTTGTGAGCCACGGCAAAATAGCTTGAGCTTTGAGCTTTCTTTCTACAGTTTCCATTCTCATCAATCTGCTGATCCACACTCTTTGTACCAAAACAACTGCTGATCATCCCCTTTGCTGTTCCTTGCCTTGCCACCTTTCAGGTAACTCCTACCCCATCTAAAAATATTCCTGAACTAAGCATCTTGTATCAATTGCTGGATATGAATGGGTTGGTTTTTTTTTGGAAGCACTATCCATACTGTTCTTTGTGCTGTTGTCTTTCTAGGGAATAAGTTTACAGGGCAGACAGGATTGTCTCCTATTTTTTTCTAAGGTGTCGGCATAATGAAATTGTGCCTTTTGGTGTTGCCACAGTAATAGGAGAAGTTTTGCAGAAGATACAGAAAAATACCTTCCAGATATAATTCAGTCTCAACTGCCCCAAAATAAAAGACCTAGCACAGTACAGCTAGTGTGGAAGTAGGTTGAAGCAAATTTGACAAATGAAACCTAAATTATAAATTTGTCCCATAAGAGGGAAGGGGGAAAAAACCAGAAAAAACCAAGCAAACCCCAGCCCCCTTTTATCCACACCTCCTGCCCCTCTTTAACACCTCCTACCCCCGCCAATTTCTTAACTCATGTAAGACAACGCAACACCTCATTAAATAAATGACACAATGGGTATTGGGGATTCTATTTCCAGCATTTTAGACTGGGCACTAGTCACTAGAGAAGCAATGAGGAAGGTAGTGCGTATTCATAGAGCCATAGAATGGCTCGGGTTGGAAGGGACCTTAAAGGTCATTTAGTTCCAACTCCCCTGGCATGGACAGGGACACCTTTCACTAAACCAGGTTGCTCAGAGCTCCATCCAACTTGGTCTTCAACACTTCCAGGGATCGGGCATGTGGTCTGGGCAACCTGTTCCAGTGCCTCACCGCCCTCACAGTAAAGAATTTCTTCCTAATATGTAATCTAAACCTGCCCTCTTTCATTTTGAAGCCATTCTCCCTTGTCCTATTACTATATGCCCTTGTGAAAAGTCCCTCTGCAGCCTTCTTGTAGGTGCCCTTTAGGTACTGGAAGGCTGTAGCTGGGTCACCATGAAGCCTTCTCTTCTCCAGGCTGAACAATCCCGGTTCTCTCAGCCTTTCCTCATAGGAGAGGTGCTCCATCTCTCTAATCAACTTGGTGGCCTCCTCTGGACTCACGGCAACAAGATCAGCGTCCTTCCTGTGCTGGGGACCCCAGAACGGGCTGCAGCACTGCAGGTGGGGTCACATGAGAGCAGAGGGGCTTCCATCTAGCTAAAGCAAAGGGTGGGCATTGGCATCTCTGTAATCACCTCAGCTCGGGGCAGGGAAGCTTGTACTTTCTTGTTCCTGTTTGGCTTTTCTCTTTGATCAGCTTTGACACTAAAAGCAATAGTGTGAGCATCTTTGTTCAGAAAAAGGACCCCTAGACTTTGTGCTTTACTGGTTTAGTCTTTTTACTTTTCTGTGTTTGGCATGTGCATAGATAATATTTGGTTCAGTTAAGTTCCTTTAGGAAGAGTTATGTATTTCCAGCAGATTATTGGTGACTGAGCAGACATTTTTATTCCTCACTTCCCCGACTTGAAGTTATGTACAAACACATCTAAACTTCAGCTAGTATTTATCACTTTGTAAAGATGCTATTAAAATGGAAATATCTCTAGTAAGAAGAGAGGAAGGCAGTTGGGATGGTGGTAGTTTCTAGTGGTTGTTGCCTGTGTTTTAAAAAGCAGCTGATGAGAAGCTAAAGAACAAAATGTGGTAAGACATCAAAAGAGCACCAAGTAAACCTGAGAAGTAAATTATGGAAATTATGGAAAACAAAAAAATGTGCAGAAATGGAACAGGAGAATTGGTCATTTTTTTATTTAAAAGGTGTTGACACAGCAGACTGTTGAATATTTATCTTCCTTCTTGGGGTGTGTGCAGTATGAGTCACTGAATTACTTCCTACCTAGTGTGATAAGATTGAAACACTGGGGAAATTTAGAAAGGAAATTATAGACAGTATGCAGAGAATGACCTTTATCAAAGATGCTTTTTTCATCACATTGAAGTGCAGCTCCTTACCAGTAGGGAAAAAGTAACATCCTGCCCAGAGAAATAGGAACTAAGTGTAGAAAAGATTTTGTTGAGTTTTCGAGCTGACTTTTCTTTTCTCATATGGTAAAGACCCTAGGTATACTTCCTTTCTCCTTGTATCAAGGAAAGATCACATAGGCTGGAAATTGTTGTTGCCTTATAAGAGATGGGAAAATAAACTCTCAAATCTAGGATCCATTCAGCTGCTGTGCAAACCAACTTCTGAAAGGCTTAAAAAAAAAAATTACGTTCTTTTATTTTTTTTATCAGTGTGGTTTTATTTTTGTATTGAATTAATGCCTTAAACTGTTTCATGTACAGTTCTGCAATCCTGGATTACAGTGAAATAGACCACCATAATATTGATATGTCTAGATGTGCTTTTTTTTTGTTTTCCTTCTGGTTTGGGCAACTATTATTATTGCGGCTTGCAAGAAGAAGCCTAAAGCATGAAAAATATTTGACAGTCATGGTTATTTATATGAACACCGCACTGATGGGCAACAGTGTGAGTGGATTGTGTAATTTTATTTTCTTTTTGTTGCCATCCACACAAATCCAACTATTCTTCTGCTTTGATCAAATGCTGTTGGTTCAGATCATGATTTAACATAAAAAGGTTGGAAGGCCTAGATGTTTATTTATTTCATAAAAATAGAGCTTGTTTCCAGTCTGCCTTCCTCCACAACTGGCATTTTATCACCTATCGCCTGTGTAAATTACACCATATAAAAGTGGAAAAATACTGTGAGAGAAGATTGTGGTAGATGCCTGGAGCTTTGTAGGCAACACTTCTGGGAGAAGTGGGACAAACAGTCCTTGGGCAGGGTACTATGGTATAGTTGACTCCTGACTGGTCAGATTTAATTAGCTGGGTCATCTGAGCCCTTTCTGGTTACTAAATCCACATTTTACAGTTTCTTTCGTAGCATTGCCCATCTGTTTTATCCTTTCACAAATAGAGAAGTAGGAGGGAATTCACCCCAGGAAACAGAAGATGCTGGTGGACAGGAAGGGCATCCATGCTCAGAGTGTCTGAGATGCATGTTCTCACCACCTAAAATCTCTTCCTCTTGTCATTGAGTGACTCCTAATGTTGGAATGGACAAGAAGAGATTGGAACAAAATGGGAAACTTGGAAGTATGGAGGAGAAGCAAACTGAGACTTTTGTAGGTAGCTCTTTCAGCAGACTAGGTAAAACATAAGGATTGCACTCAAAAAAGCAATTACCAAGAAGTGTGTTGGCATTGCCAATATAAAAAGAGTTGAAAAGAAATTTCTAGATATATCAGACTGGAATTTTTAAAGTGCACATAAAAGAAAACTGGTATTCCAGTAGAAACTAAAATGATTGCCTCTGTATTTCATTTCTGTCATCCTTCAAAGCTGCAAAGTGGTAAGAAATTACAGCATTAGTATTCCCACTAAAGCTGAATGAAAGCTGACTCTGTTTCTAAGGAGAGATATCCACTACAGTAATACTGTTATAAAGTAAGCAGTTGGAATTACATTTGTAGAATTTATAATCCAAATTCAAACAACCCAAATCCTTTCAGTGTTCCATTTCTATGTTCATATTTTAGTATCTCTGATAATGATATTATTTTTATTTTATGGGCTTAAGGGAATGCCTGCACTAGTTGGAATGCTTTCAGGGAACAAAGTTTTATTTTTAGATCAAGTGAATCTGACCCAGATAAAATCTGGACTTTTACTTGGCAATTATGTAGTTCCAAGCAATGAATAGCACATCTGAAGAGAGAGATGAGTTGAGTTTTTTATTTCATTTGTTATTTGATATGCAGGGATGTGTCAGTATGTGCAGTGTATCTTGCTTGTGTTGGCATATTAGTTTGTGGAAAATTGCAGAATATAGAAAGCATTGAAATAGGCAAAATATTAGTGTTTTGTGCTTAAAAGCATAACTCATTGCACGTTGTCATAAGTAACTCAGCAAGATTTTGTTAGTGGAAGAAAAGGAAGTGCAGACTTGTGCCCTTTGTGGGAAGCAGTGTGGCATTTTAGCCATTCTAGACAGCATTTAGCACTAGCCCTGATTGCTCCTGGGAGGCACATCTGTTACATGGTTCCATTGCACTTTTGCCAGTAATTCTGCTTTTCAACAGGCTATCTGAAAGTAGTAAGGCGATAAAGAAAGTCTGTCTAATTCTCAACCTTGTAGTTGAATTATTTTAAAACTTGACTTATTAATGGAACTCTTGGGATGTGACAGGTGATGTCTACTGGGAGAAAGCAGTGACGTTCTCCTCCACATAATTTGTTCACTCATGTTTGAGTGTTACTGTGGGGTGAGTGGTCATGAGTTACAATGAGCAAAGTGCACAAATGGTTCAGTGAAATGTTGCTGGCTGATGTGTTCTACTGTGTTGAGGTCTTCTATCACAGAAAACTCTAGACTTAATTATTATTGGATTATTTTAAATTTCTGTTTCTAAACTAAAGGAATGTCAATAGAATTAATAATGTTTCTTCCTGCTGAAATATTATTTAGAAGAAACAGTGACTTGTTACAGTAATTTCCTTGGTTTAAAATTTGGATTTTCAGGAAATAATGAACCATTTTTGTTCTTACAATTGTGTATTTTTTTATGGTATAACATGTGGTATCAACATTCCAATTTCTTAATAAATAGAGTAAATAAGGAGGACATGACATATCGCTCATATCAATGCTTCAAAAAGATGAGCTTTATTTTTTTGAAGGAAAAAGAACTATTATCAAGATTCTTTTATATATATATCTCTCTATATATGTATAGATATATTTTTATATATATATATAGTAAAGTCCACTTGGCTATTAGGCCTTCTATGCGATGAGATACATTTCTTTTAGTTAATTAATATGCTTGAAGTGATGCTTTATGCTGTGTACTCGTAGAATAATTTTTTTTAATATTAAGAAATTGAGCAATAAAACTTTATTTTCCCATTTCCCTACAGAGCTTATTTAAACCTCACAAGAAGGTAAAATAACTGCATGCAGTGGGCCTGATTTTTTTTTTTAAATTGGCGGCCAAGGAAAACCTGGGTAGAGTCTGTAAGGCAAGAGATCGTTATCTCATTTTGAAGATGAGACAATTAAATTTAGAAATGCATCTAGCAAGGTTAAAAAAACTTTCATGAGATCTGATGAGACTGGTCAGCATCTTTCTCAGTGTTAGTGGTGTATTTGAGTGATAGGACCTTGTCTTCCAGACACAAAGCTACATACCTGGTGTAGTATCCTGCTATGCTGAAAATCTGTATTATCTCCAATGCAGACCCTCACATTTAGAGCAGCATGAATACCTTTGTTTTTAGCCCCCATAAATCAGAAGAAATTCTTCCAGCTGGAAGGGATCTTGAAGTGATTTTGTAGCTGCAGTCTGACCAGATAATGCTGCTCTCTAAGGCGTACAATGAGCATTCACAGGAGAAAATATTAATATCACAGCTTACCCAGAGGTGACTGCATTTCAATTTGATAAATGGTTTATTATCATCATCATCATCTTATCTGTCAAGCTCTGAGTGTATTTTGGAGACTTTGGGAAGAATAAATCTCTATAGACATTGCTCATTGCCATTTACAGCAGTATGCCAAATGGCATATGCTCTGTTAGACATAGCCAAAAAAGACTAATTATTGTATTCTGTCGTGGGGGGGAAATCAAAACTTTTTAAAAATTATTTTGTCTTCATGTGCTTGATGTAATGTGGTGATTCCAGAAGAGCAATATGGCATTCCTGCAACAATGGCTCATCTTTTCTAGCCCAAGGTGCCTGCATCAGCTTCCATTGTCATCAGAGCAGATTAGTGAACTTGCATCACCTTAAAATGACTGTTACAGCTCAGTCAGCCTCAGAGTTTTGTTGTTGAGAAAATCTGATAAACATTCAGATTGAACATTAAATAAATGTTTTGTTCTTCTGTCACTTACACACTTTAGAGTTAACTGCAGTTTTAATACATAGAGTACTTCAAATATAACCAAGGCTGTGCAAAATTTTCCAGTCCTTAGAGATTATTTGAAAATGATGCCCAGGAAATCTTTAGCCTTGAAAAGTGGTAAATTGGCATTTGAATGTAGCATAATACTTTCCTCTAAANGAACTTCTTTTTTTCTTTTTTTTTTGTCTGTTGCTATGAGTCGGCATTTGTACTGACCAAAAGGCATTTGTTTCAGGAGGTATAATGGCTAGCAATATACTTTCATCCTTCCAGTGAAGTATGCTGCCTGAGCACCTATAAAAAATAAGATGCTGTGGCACTTGCTTTACTGAAAGTGTTGGTTGAACTAAGTTAATTTAAAAGTTAGGCTTTAAACTATATAAGCAAAGCATATAAGCAAAATATATTCAGCATTTCAAGGCCAGATGTCTTCTGCAGTTTCTCCAAAATGTACATCCTCTAATGTAACTAATTTTGGAAATTTTGTTTAAAATTGAAGCAGAAGTTTAACCCTGTGCTACATAGTAGTCATTCATCAACTTATGTTTCATCAGTTTGTGATTCAGTTTTGAACTGTTCTAAACGTAGTTTGCGCCAGTGTTGGTACCTCTGACTTTGCTTTAGACAGTTTGATGAAAATGGCTCTGTCTGCACGTAAGGACAGGTACAGTTGGCACAGTAATGCTCAGTCCTTGTTCCCTGGTAAACTTGGAAAGGGAGGACTGCAGGGAGATGCATGCAAACTTGCTGCTCTTTCACGTGTCTGGGTTTTCTGCTGTAGGAAACTAAAGTACACATTCACCTCTTATCCTGGTATGCACCTGGCCTGTGGTCAGGATATGTGCTCAAGCCCTGGGGCTGAGATGTAGCTGATAAAACTTTGGGCTCTAAAATATTGGTCTTTTACAAGATCAGCCTAATTGCTTGACAATACCGTAAAATAATACTTGAGTCTGATGTCTGAATATTTCTGTCACCCCAAAAAATTAAATGAAGCCTTCAAATACATATCAAATAATATAGAAAACACTAAAAAAAGGTAATATTCTGTTTTATTTGATCAACAAGACCACAATGTCTCACAAGGGACTCTAATATTAGCCATTTCCTTACAGTTCTGGGTCAAATAAAAAAAGTCCATATGTTATGTTCTTTCTCTTGAAACTAATTTTTCCACTGCTTGCTTTCCTAGTGCACTTGTCTAAGCCGTTAAATTGTTGTTTTAATGAAGTGATTCCAGCTCACTTAATATAAAAGCTCATATAGAAGTTGGTAGATATGGCAGGAACTTCCATACATCTTCTCTTCCTCAAATTTCTCAGGAATTCAGGTCAGTTTCCTTGTCTTGAATAGGGTTGAAAATAAACTGTTGAAAATGATGACAATTCATTTATCACAAGCCTTTCCTATTTTTTTTCTGAGCTTTACAGAAACTTTTGTTTGATATTTGGCAATGACACAATCTTGCCACGCAACACTACCTCCTCTTAAAAAGTAACAAATAAGTTCCTTACCCCTGCAGGGTGTTAGTGTTAGGGCACAATGAAAGGTATCTGAAATCAAGGCCTTTCTCAAATACAGCAACAAACTGCTTGGCAGGTAGAAGAGCTGTTGTGAATAAAACAGATGTATAAAGTTTCTTTCTGGAAGAGCGGTTTTGGATTTTTTAGAATCTGTCTATCTATTGTATTTTACACTGACTAAGGCAAGAGCATTAAAGTAGCAGTAATCACATTCACATAAAGAGAGACAATGACAGAAACCAACAGAGATGAAAAAACAGCAGTGGGGTGAAAGGATGTAAAAGAAGCCTGCAAGAAGAATGCAGGAGGTACAGGGCTGCAGATTGGCACTTCTGGACAGAAGGGACATTTTCAGGGAAAATGACAGATATGAAAACCCGCGAGTGCTCACAGAGCCTAATTTCACAGTTTGCAGTAACAAAGAGAAGTGAGTTAATGCAAATCTGTTCTGACAAACCTAATGAAAACAATTACATTTGCATCTTTTAATGTCCTGGGAATTATTAAGGAAGATTTTCAGTCTCTGGAGAATAAAGTTCATAGACATCAGTTTCGTAGATTGTAGCAGGACTTTTTAGTGTGCCTCAAATCAGTGAGGACATTTTGCTGAATTTCTTTTAACTCAGTCAGAAGGCCAATTTTCAGAGCAACAGTGAGATTTATGCTGCCTGCAGTATCATGCTTGAAATTTTAAATATTGTTGAAGAAATTGGGTTATTCCCAGACTGCATCTTGGAAGTTAACATTTTACATTATTTAACCTATGTGACTAGAGGTAAAGGAATAGAGGCACAACGACTTCAATATTAAGACGCTGGAGTGAATTTAGGACATGGATTAACCTCCATGAGTGGTTTTAGGATAGGGTTGGCCCCATGCTCTTTTTTGAGGGCACCTGCAAGTAGAGAGGCCAGAGTTTTTAAAAGTCTCCCATTTCATGTCCAGAGAAGGGCAACAAAGCTTATATAGGGTCTGGACCACAAGTGTTACGAGGAGCTGCTGAGGGAGATAGGGATGTTTAGCCCGGGGAAAAGGAGGCCCAAGGGAGACCTTATTGCTCTCTACAGCTGCCTGAAAGGAGGCTGTAGCCAGGTAGAAGTTGGTCACTTCTAGGTAATAAGGGAAAGGGCAAGAGGAAATGGGCTCAAGTTGTCCTGGAGGAAGTTTAGATTGGATGTTAGGAAAAATTTCTGCACTGAAAGGATAATGAAGTGTCAGAACAGGCTGTACAGGGAACTGGCTCAGTCACACTCTCTGGAAGTTCAAAAAGGGTGTAGATGTGGTGCTTAGGGATGTGGTTTAGTGTTGGACTTGGCAGTGTTAGGTTACTTGTTTTACCCATTGTTTAAAGGTCTTCTTCTTAATAATTCTATAGATTTACTAGCACAAACTGCTTGTCTATTGGGCTTTTACTCTTTAAAAGTACATCTTCTTCTTTTGTGCAGTGTAAAGAGTCAATTTTTATAGAATAACTTAAAAGCAGTGATGACAATTCTTTTGCCCATTTAGTTCATCACCTTCCTCTCTCCGCAAGACTGGGTTTGGCCCTCAACTATATCACAGCATGAAACCCCATAGTCTTGAAAAATACTGGCTAGTCACTAGAGAGGCATAATATTACACCAAGGTGTTTCTGAGCATTTCAATGCCCTGACGTATCTGAAATATCATAGGAATGTGAAGCATGATTATGATTTTTTCCTAGAAAACATTGCATTTGAGTATTTAGTTTCCATTTTTAAACCTGTGAATGAAAGGTAAGTTATGTTTGACACTATGTTACTATTGAGGAGGGTGGTGTCTTTTTTATCTATTTTTATTTGATGGCTATTTTGGTTATTTCCTCAATGCTAATTCCAAAGAGTGCCTTATTATCACTTTCAAGACATGAAACAGAAAGAGTAATAATTCTTTTCCTGAATATTGTTGTTTCACACACTAACATCGTAGAATATCCTCAACTAGTCTAATCAAATACTGCTTGACCTGTGATCTTAACATTTAACCCCACACAAAGCAAATGAAGGACAGCAAATGTCAGAATTTCATACCTACTCACTCAACTTTTTTTCAAGGAACCACTTTCTGAAGATAATTTGAATTAGTATTTAGAAGAATTATCACATGGTTTCATGTTTTGTTGCTATTTTGACTTAAAACAAATAGTAATTTTTGTTTCTGAAACCATGAGTTTCTTTTGGCCTAAGCAAAAAAATTAGCCATTCTGTCATGGAGAGCAGTAAGTGATCAGATCTCAGATAGGAAATACAATGTGTGCTTAATAATCTTCTGAAAAAGAGAACACACTGGAGGCTAAATGTTTGTGTAAAATAGAATATTATTTGTATACAGTCCAACCCTTCTGTTTACCATAAACACAGACAGCTGTGAGTGTTGGTTTAATTCCCCTCCACCTTCTGAACCCTGAAAATATTTTTAGGCACAAAGCTTTCATGAACAAGTGTATTATAAAATGATACCCTGAGTAGTTAAATGGGAATTTGAAACAAAACAGATAGCAGTTTAGTGGAGGACAGCTATATTTAAAACATGATAATTTGTGAACATACCTGATTATTCTTTTTTGGCTTCTCAGAAATCAAATAGCCTTTGAAACAATCTTGGAATGATAATTTTGTTCATCCATATATTAATATCTGGAATGCTTTAAGAGTAGTTCTTATCAACACCACACTGTACCTCAAGGTCGTGAGCCATAGCTGGAAACTGAGAACCAAACCTTGACTGCCCATGGTCTTAAAGGTTTGACAGAGAGGAGGTAATATTTGAGTTCCTTGGCCATATTTCATTTGAGAAATTAAATATTTTGCAAGCTACTGATCCGAATTAAGTGCACTATGTACTTTTATTTTTAGTCTACTTCCTTTGCTAGGCTGAAATACAGTTGAACTAAAAGAGTTGAACTATACAGTAATAGGATACTTAAATACAAAGAAAAGATCTGTAATTATAGTCATAGTTTTTCAACCTTAATTCCTTTGGAAGGAATCTTCCTTAATCAAGGTGACATGGGCAAGTACAGTGCTATCTGAAAAGATAATCTGGATGTAATTTGCAATAATCTGTGGTGTATCTGATACTGTTTCTGTACAACTGCAGTGTTGGATTCAGGCCTGATGCTGATTCAATGGCTGCTGATGTGCATGAGTTTGCTGTTTCATATGATCCACATAAGATCAGTTCTGTAGAGTGAGTAGAATGCTGCAATATTAATATGGGAGTTACTAAAATATCATTGTAAAGAAATAGCTGATATGATTGGTGATTGCCCACCACTCTAATTTATCAAGGTCTCTCTGCAGGGCTTCCCTGCCTTTGGGGAGTCAACAACTCCACTCAATTTTGTATCATCTGCAAGCTTGCTTAGTATCCCTCCTTTAGCTTAGAAAGCTCCTCCTTCTAAGGGCCTTGCTTTATGCTCTAAGGTGTGCTATGATATGCAATAGCTTAAAGTTTCTGCTAATGGGTTTTCTCCTGCAATTCTTCATAGGGTTGATAAAAGTCCATGGGTGTTATACTGCAGCTGTAAAACAGCTCTATTTATTTGTAAAACCTTACACCTGATTTTTCTGTAAGCTCTTAATTTCTCTGGAGGGAAAACAATCCACTTGTACTCCCAAATTTCACCCCCAAGAAGTCTTTTTTCCTTTTTTCACCTACATCTGCTAACTATTGGTATATCATACTCACTCCCAGTTGAGAAAAAACTGTATATGTGAGCTTAAATTTAAGCATGTACTGAAAGTCAGAAGATATTAAAGCATGTGTTTAGAGCTAACTCTGAACTGAACTGAGTCAGCGAGACCTTAAATAGTAATATTGCCATGTTACTGGTCAGAGGTCACATCACTTCTTATATGTCCTTTGTCATTTTAAGTTATAAGGTTTGCTGATGCAAGTGGACTTAGTATTCATAAACTATATACTCTATACTACGTAACAGCCCTGCCTTTGGCACTTTTGATATTCTGGATTTTCTGCTATAGTATATTTGGTGCCCCGTTATAGCAGCAACCTCAAATAAACAACACACATCTCAAATGACATTGTTTTCTTTTCTCACGTATTCAGTGTATCTCTACCCAAAAATCTCTCTCTGGTTTTGATCATCTGTAGCTCTTACTATGACACACAAAGGTGAAATAAACACTTACTAATCAGCAGTCACTGTTGCAAAACACTCTCATATCCTCCAATAGAGGGCTCCAAGCCCTCTGTTGTGGTGTAAATTCATATCTGAGATGCTGTAGGCCAGATGTGGCCCATGAAGTATTTTATGTAGCATCACAGGTAAATTTTCTTTCCAGCCTCCCACATGTAGAAGACAGTGCTGTTGCAGATGATTTACCAGGCTTGCTCCTCATGAGCATTCACTCTGGTGATATGTGGGCATCACTGCAACTTCTGGAAGAAAAAAAACATCACAAACTCCCTCACATGACACTTCTGAAGATCACAAACAGGAGGATGATTTCTGAAACATTAAAAAGAGTTTAATGCAGAGCATTGAGGTCTTTTTCATATGGCCTGTAAACCAAGCTGGAATGTAAGTCTGTTTGACTGATGTGGTTGAAGTTCTCTCTCACCATGAGTCACAGACAGCAGGCTGATAGTGGGGTGTGTTCAGAGCCCATTTTTGCACACGCATAGAATGGTTTTCTTCATATACCAAGAAGTGGAACAGCAATTTTGGCTGTTTTTTTGCAAATAAGTGGAAAGATGAATAAAAACCAATTACTAGTATGCCATTCTTAAGTTCATTCTTGTTTGAAGACTTTGCCAGCTCTGTAATTGCTCTCAGACTAATCAATTATACAAATTTTCTTTTTACAAATTAGAGCAAACTGCTTACCCAGTTTCCTGATTATTGTGCTTTTATGTTTTCTTAAAGCTTTTAGATTAATTAATTCTTAGAGGAACATAATTTTGTAAGCAATTTTACAATGAATGTTTTCTGGAAAACAGTAATTAATCATTGTAATGTATGACCTCACTCATACCTTGTCTCTTAACAATATGCTTTTGTATTAATCAGTAATTAACATTGCCTTTTGTTATGGCCCACATTTAAGAAGCTGTCTTTGTTACTTGCGCCTGTTGTTTGTAGAAGGCAAATAAAATACTTAGGAATTTCTCACGGTACCTTCCTCCAAAGCTGTCAAATGTCAGAAATAAATGAAGGAAACTTAAAGATACTCTCTGTGATTAATTAATTGTGTGGGTGATGGTGTTTTCGGCACAATGTTCCTCCTGTGTCAGCATCAATACATGTAGACCATGCTATGCAGTGCATCAGCCTGCAAATTTTAGTCAGGCTGCCTTTGTAGTGTGGTTTGTGAGCTTCTCCTTAGTCCTTCATGAGTTCAGCATTCAAACCCAGTTTGTTCATCAGCCTGAAAACGGATTATTTGTCTTTAGCATTACAGCTGAAAATATGGAATTGTTCTGGAATTAAAGGAAATACACTTATAGGATACTTTGAAAACATGTATAGATATATGGGTATGTATGTAAGGCTGTGTATTGTCTATTTTTCTGGGCTTGGGCGAGTCTACTGGCAGGCTCTTCCTGACTGTGTCTGACCTTGAGAAAGTCTCTTAAGATATCCCCTCTCAGCTTCCTTAATTTTTGATTGAGAGACTGATACAGCCCTGCCTTATGCTATGTATAAGTTGCATCTTCTTTTGCAATGTATTTTAAGACTTCTGGATTAACAGGTTTAATTGGACAGGAAAAGCAACTAACGTCTTCTGTCTTCCATTCTGACTGAAATCCTGAGTGTCAGATAAAACTGAAATATAGTAGAATAATACGGAACAGAACTAGAAGCACAGACCACCTGTTTGTTCTGCATCACCAGATTTGTTTTAGCTTAAAAGTCACAAAAGAATCATGCATATGTGTTCCTAGCTACTGAGGAATGGAGAATTTTTCTGCAGAGTAATTTTTAAATAAAACCAAAATTATTAAAGAGTATATTTTTTCCAAAACAGTTCATTAAAAAGATCTATATTTCAAAAAATCTAATGCACTTGCAGAAAAAAAAAAATCTAAGAAATTAATTTGAAATATCTCCTAGTGACATGCCTTGATTATGACTCAAAATGAATGTGTGGAATTTTGGTCACTTTGTTCTTTGAAGGCTGATCTACTTAAATGGTTCTAAATTGAGTGAAAGTAGTTCACATTTCAGCTCTCCAGCTTTGATTGCTGTGCTAAGGTATTTCCTACAGTGAGATGTACTTCTAGCTTAGGTACAGTGAGAGTGGCTTGTTTCTGAAATATTTTCATGGAAAACAGTTGTAGTCTGTAGAAGACGTCACTTTTTAAAGATTGTATTGCACATGTTGTTCATTCATAGGTTCCCAGATAAACAAAATCTTGCTGGAAGAAATATGTTTCATTTCGATTAACATTCACATGTCTCATAAAAATGGTATTAGTTGTGAATATTGTAATCCCCTCAGTGGATTTCATCTTGTATGAAACTCAGCAACCATGAACTCACACACATATCACTGCATGACCTTTCAAGAAGGCATTATGTTGGACACAGGGTGTTTCATGCAAGTGACATTAGCAAGCATGCAATATTTCTACCATTATAACAAAGCAATATGGTGTCGCTTCTAGAACTGGAATTTTAGGTTTTGAATGAGCTGTTTCAGTAACCAGATAAAATTCTTTAATCTACTAAATAAAATTAAACTGCTTACTCTGGGTATGAACTGAGCTCTTCTGGCATCTTTATTATAGTACACTTTCACGAATACATAATTAAACTGAGAAGACCAGTTCAGGAGTTTAAAATAACAAAAACGGCTACCATGAATTTTTGATCAAGTGACAAGCATAGCTATCTCAGGCTAGTGATCAAACTTATTTCTTAAAAAAGTGAAAACATTTCCCATGATTGTACATCGGGGCTGGGATATAAAATGGTGTCTTGAGAGCTCACAGTTTTGGGACAGAAATAAGCATGCAGTACTGTTGGATGGATGCTGGTGTGAGACACAAAATAATCTTTGCTGAACTTCCTACTGCTGTCTTGTTATGACTGTATCATATTGCACCTGTGAAACTGGACTTATTTTTTAATGGCTGAAAAATCTTCTGTGGTATTCATTTAGGTATGTTCTTTTAGAAAACAAACTTGTTAGCACAGAAAACAGCTTATTGAAATTAATCCAGAGGGCTTTTCCTGAACTAGGTGTTATACATGTGCCACAGTGGTATATCTTAACAACCCCTTCCTTATGTTCATTAATACATATTTAGTACTCATCAGTCTTAATTCTAAATTGTATTTTAAACTTTACAGCATTGTAAAAATACCCATGAGATGAATGTGTTTCAAGCCACAATGAATCTGAATCATAAAGTGGGATTACAAAGATGTGTTCTTGTTTCTGGACCCACATTGTTGTTCATAATAAATTTGTTCCTGTTGTATTAGAGAGTTTATGTTTTCATTGCAGTAAACTAAAGTGCATGTAGTCAGGGAATAGCTCCAGAAAGCTGCAAGTATTTTTAGTTTTAGCATTTTACGCCCTCTTTGCCACTGAGGATACCAGACCATTGTGGAGGAGGCAGTGAAGGGGAGTGAAAGATAAATAATTTAGTAATGAAACTATAGACTGAAAAACGACCTGCTGCTTCCCTCTTTTATTACATTTTTCCTGCAACACATACTGCTTGTGAAGTTACGTGAGTGGAAACATGAAGTATGAGTCCTCTCTCCTTGTCCATCGACTTTGTCTCATAATTCTCTTGGCTTGGAGTATTCTTTCCTCTTAGATACTTGCATTTCTGTTGTCAAATAGCATGGGTTGCCATTTTATCTCAAGCATGGCTTTACTACCTTATTTCTGTAGTGTTCTGTTCATTCTTTTCTTAAGATTTTTTTTTTATTATTAGTTATTGCTCAGATAGTTTTATTATTTTTGTCAAAATATGCTTACAGTTAGGTCTCTGTACCATAAATCAATGGTGTTATTTTATGTAATGTAACTTTCACTGGCATAATTTGATGAGACTTTCATTGTTTATGCTGTTTCATAGGTTAGGCGGGGCTGAAATGCTTTGGAGATGGTTAAAAAAGATGTTCTTCAATCAGTTCAGTAAATGTAAAGAAAATATTTGGTACAATGCTTACAAATGGAAACGAAATCTTTGAGAAAGCTGAAAAAAAAATAGAAAAGAAAGGATACACATATGATGCTAGAGGAGATTGCATCTGGGAATATGACTGAAGCAGTCTTCCCCCAGAAGTTCCATTCCCTCATCCCTTTGAGACTCAGTAAAACAGGATCTTTGCTTTTCTAGTCCTTCATGGGAATTTGCTTCCTGAAGTGCAAATACACTTAAGTTGTAAATGCTGAACACCTTGAAGGCACCCAGGAGGACATACCTGTATGCTTGGGTTCACTCCTGTGCTTCACGCCTGCTTTCCTCAGCATCTGCAGCTGTGAACAGGTTGCAGGGTTAGATAGGACTTTAGAAAGGCAGTTCTTAGGAAATAATTTGAAACTTCTTGATGCTCAGCATTTTTTAAAATTAGGCTAGCTGTTTGGCTGTCCAAAGGGAGATGACAGTGCCTAAATTTGGAGTGTTGAAAGTCCTCATCAGTTTCTTCTGATTAATGGCTTCTATATATAATTCAAGAAGCCTTAGCATGAAAATGCCACAAAAAATTCAACAAGGACTTAGAAACAAAAGCTTTTTTAATTAATTAGAAATGCTTTCTGAATTGGCAGAAAGCTTTCCCCTGGGTACCTCCCAAATATGCATAAAACTCTAGAATACACAGACTAAAATCTCACAACAAATCAACGAGTTTTCTCTCTAGACTCAGCACAGAACAAAAGAGAGATCTGAAGGAGTTAGCTTGCTTCCAAAATAATTTGTCAACTCTCTTTCCTCATGTCTTCTCATTTCATTGGTTCACTATCTTAAGAACATAATTTCTTTTAGGTTTTTGTGCTGTGAAAAAGGACAAAAGATTGGAGGCATTATGATAAGTTCCCTGAGGGCTCTTGCTTCAAGAATGAAACCTGATTTTCTATATTTTCTTTTTTTTCAGTTTAGGTTAGAAATTTTTTTCCTTTGTCTGAATACATGTCTGCCTCTCCTGTCTGCAGTGATAAAAGCTTACACATAAGTGTTGTCCTCAACATTTATTTGGGGACTCTGCCCTGGATCTGCATTTCTTGAAGTCCCAGCATTGCAGTTTACAGACTTGGCACATGCTCTTGTTGAGGAATGCCTCAAAACTTTTCTTCATGCACTTCAGGCTGAGCTGAGCTGTACCTTGAAACAAAAAACGCAGCCTTATCTCCCACGTGTATAGTAGGTAAAATAGGAAGGATATTGCTTTAAAAAACCCCAGAGTGAACATTAAGGCTGAATGAGAAGCGTGTGTCCCTGCTGTCCTCATGGGTACGCTGTGGCAGAGGTGCAGGTGGGGTTTCCTCTATTGCATGCCATGTGTTGCATGTGAAAGGTAACACATTGGTAGACCTGTGACCTTCCATAGACTGAAAGCATCAGTGTCTCAGTATTTTTGAGGAAGCTGAGAACAGACAAAGAAGACACAAAATAAAAGAACAAATGGCACTCTGCAGCATATTGGCTTCCTACGCATCCCTGCACCAGTCTTTCAAAAATGTGCTGGTGTTAAACAGACATCTAGCATGTGGTTGCTGCTTTATGTTGGGCATACATATCTGAAATTCTGAAAGGCCTAATGGGTACTAATTAAGAATGAGTAATTTGAGCAACTCTAACAGTGTAGCAGTGTTTCTCCTGGGCTGAGAAACCCAGGAATGCCAAGGTAACATAGCTATGCAGGTCTGAAATTTGGGTCTTTTTGTAGGATTATACTTTGTGCTATGTTGAAATCTCTATACAGATTAAATTATTGTGTGGCTGGCTTTGCCATATCCACACAGAGGAGTGAGATGACTACAAAAAAAACGCAGGAGTAATTTTATACTGAAAGAGCATCTAATGTGTATTAAATTTATCTCATGTTTTGTAATGACATTCTGATTGTCCTTTTACAAAAATACCTCTGGTTGTAAACAACCTATTGACACAGTAGATTATGCAACAATCCATATCGTTTGAACTTTTAGAGATTAAGGCATCATTAAACTTCTATAAGCTCTTTACAAATGCTTCCTCGAAACAAGATGTGGGCAAACATGACAAGTTGCTCTATTTTGTGGTTCTGCCTCTTTCTGTCTACCACCAGATAAGGAAAAGTACAATTAAAGTCAACCAAGTATATAGTATGAAAGCCATTCAGTGGATTACTTAAGTATATACCTAGTTTCAAGTCTGAGTTGCATCAATGGTAAATATCAATGAGGATGGAGAAGTAATAACATCTGTGAAAAACTGCACAGGTCTTCTTTGAGATGGCACTATCATTCATACATGCATTATATGATACATAGTCAGGCATTTTCCACTGTTTGTCTTCAGTATTTGTATTAGACTAATAGTTTTTAATTAATTTTTTACATTATGTCAAAGGGGGGAACATATAAGGTCATGCATGCAAGATTAAAATATGTGTATTTATGATTACATCATAGTTTAATTTTTTCCATACACTTCTAATTAGGTAACAGGAAAGAAAATATGCTCACAAGTGATCTTTCAGAAACAGATAGAAGCTAGCAAGTCTAAAATAATTTGCCTTTTGCCTGTAAATATTATGCTTTGCATGCAATAAATATTTATAAGAGTTCTATTAAATATTTTTAGACAGGGATTTATACTTAAGACCAAGTAGCTCATATACATCAAGAGAGCTCATTTGACCACTGTCAATGAGCTGGGAGATAATGTTTGATATTATGCAAAAATGGCTATAGCTTCTCAAAGTGGCGGGGAAAATTGTTTCTCCTCCCATCTCAGTTTCTGAAGAGGCAAATGAAAAATGTGATAATATTTTTCTTTCTGCTTTCTTTTCATGCAAATTGTGATGTTTTGGAACTGAAAAAAAAGCTAAGTAATATCAACTGCTTTCTGTGAAATTTAACATTTGCTATTTACCAAGTGTCTGGATCTTTTGGAAATGCTCATCTTTTCTGTTTTGACAAGCTCTTTTTTCTGCAATGATTTGTGCCAGAGATGCTTCTCAAATCAATGGGCCCTTTCAAAAAATTTTTTTCAAGAAATATTTTGAAAAAATATATGGGGTTGAGGAATGAATCCCTGTGTCATACCATGAGAAGACCACTCTATTTGTATTGAGAAAATACAGTTTTATTTCGTTGAGAAAATACAATTTTATTTCATTATCATTAAATTGCTAAATGGGAAAACTTAGAGATAATCTTTTTGACTGAAAATTCTCTTGGCCTGTAGTATTTTCAAATAAATTTTGTATCAATTTACTGAGAGCAGGTATAAAACCAAAAATTTATAACTGCCTGCTAAAGTTCTTTTTCTGAACCAAACTTCCTGACAGAAGTAATTTATAAAATTAATGTAAAATTTTGCATTTTCCCTTCACCTAGGGAATGTTCTTTATTTGGACATTGTTATTTTGCCTTCCTTCATCAATGGCACACAGCTGCATTTGTCACCATGCCTGTCATACTCTGAATTGGAAACATACTTCCCTCCTAATAATGCACCTGCTATGAAGCACATCCTGAATGATGAGATATTTATTTTTCTGAAAACTGTCCAAGAAGGTATAGGAAGTTTATAATAGAAAGTTTTGGGCTGGATTGCCCTCATCATCACTTGACTGAAGATGGTGTCCTATACCTCTTCACTCATGAACTCATATGTGTGCCCCTCTGCAAAATCAATATCCTTTTGACTGAATAAGATTTGACTGTATATGAACTATGCAATTCAAAAAAGTATGAAGCAGAATACTTTTTGTGTTGCAGATCTTGATTATACCATTAAAATTAATCCATTAGTGTTACCCTCGCCATTTTTCAAGAGAAGTGTAAGCAACAATTCAGATACAGTAGATCCAGTCTTGTGAATTCAAGCCATTTATTACAATGAAGAGGTTGTTCAAGTGTACCTTGGTGGAAATGAAGAAAGCTAGAATCAAAAGCACATGTCATTGTGTAATTAACTTTTTTTTCCCATTTATATTGTATTGTTGTAATTACACTAATGAAACATTGTCATTAAAGAAATAAACAAGGTATTGGAATATCATCTCCATTTAGTTCACTGCTACACTTGAAGAGGGAAGCCTTTTGTACCAAAGCAATCAGAAAATGTGCTCCTATAATTATTGTACTATGAAAGGCAAAAATTAGTTTTCAGTATAATCACTGGCAATGGGTGGTGCCATAAAGCATGGCAAATTAATGCTGCTGACCATTATTATAACTCTTTGGAAATTAAAGCTTTTTTTCTTTTTCCAGTTGATTGCGTGTGAGAACCATTCTGGTTTAACCAATGAACTCCGTGTGCTTCAAATTGTTCA
Source organism: Edolisoma coerulescens (assembly GCA_013397115.1). NCBI lineage: Eukaryota > Metazoa > Chordata > Aves > Passeriformes > Campephagidae > Edolisoma > Edolisoma coerulescens. The sequence goes on along the minus strand of VWZW01006009.1, from coordinate 1,446,632 downwards.
GGGATCTCTTTTCTTTCCCTACTCTTTCAAATTATTTTGAAAATCAAATTTTCACTGAGGTGCAAAAGTCACAGAAGTACCTCTGAAATACACCTCTTCTGCTCTGGTTATGAACATGGAGATGTTCATAAAGCATGCCATTGCAATAGGTGAAATCTTTGTAAGTTGACTTAAAAGGATGCAGAATAATACCCTGGAATGTAATGTATTCATGAAAGTCCATAAAGTAAAGACAGAGTGTTTGAGCTGTTTTTTCAATGCCATGATAATGAAGTGTTAGTAAATATTCTTGAACATACCTAAAAGTTGGTGAGACTTCTATCATTCTAGTCTACGATTATTAGATTTGTAATAATGTAGCATGCCACCATGGCAACTTTTCCTTCAATGCAAGTACAAAATAACTCTCAACTGAGAACAGAAAAGGATATAAATGGTGTTTGACGGTTTTTTATCTTCCTCCAGAGTTCATAGAAGTCCCAGATATTTCCTAGGACAGATCTAATACAGTGGGCTAAGTACTTAGGAGACATTACGTTTATTTTTTTTAAACTTTTTGTGGGCTTGGTACAAGACTATCGTGCATTTTCAGAAACTGATTGTACTGTGATGCTGGTAACTTGTATTTGTTTAGAACTTTCCATATTTCCTTCATATATTTTCCATCTGCCTTTTTTTTCTTTTCCTTAGAGTGTGTAAAATCTAGACAACACTAGTGAAAAGACTTTCATTTGCAAAATCAAAAAATAAATACAGAAAGAGTATTGATCATCCTCTCTTTTTTTCTTCTTTTTGTTTGTTTGTTTCTTTTCCCTTTCAATTACATGGACAGAGAAGTGACCACCACATATTCTAGCAGGCCCATTTTTTGTCTTATTCACTCATTTCCCTCTTTTTCTTACTTTCTTGTTTTACTTTAATTTCTCTCTTGTTAATGGCCACACAAGACTAATAGGGAAGATACACTATTTAGCAAGAGTTATATCATTGGAGGACATCACTTATAAATTCCTTCAGGTTTTTCTGCATCTCAAGATATGCAAATTTATAATTTGTTTTAGCAAACAGGTGAATCTTTGTCATTCCTTAAATACTGTATAAATCAATTCAGTATTAGCTGATTAAGTATTAGAAATGTCATAGCAATTTTTATGGTGGGAACACCAAGGAAATTAGGATGGGAGTCCCACTGTACTATCACTGTATAAGCGCATGCTGACGTAGTCCTTCCTTCACACTAGAAGCCTTGGTCTTTGAGTGTTTTGTGCACCTTCTTAAATTTAGGGCAATCCCATTGAAGTTTGAGTCATAGAATCATAGAATAGTTTGAGTTGGAAAGGACCTTAAAGATAGTCTAGTTCTAAACACCCTTCCACGGGCAGGGACACGTCCCACTAGATCCCACTAGAGCTCCATCCAACCTGTCCTTGTTACCCATATGCATAAGTTTGCTTTTGACCAGGACCTAGCTGACAGTTGTATGTCTGAGGTCCTCATGTGAGATAAAACCTTGCTACCTGTTTCTTGGATGCCAAAAGAGTCTGAAAGTCCCAAGAAGCCTTGTCCATGCCCCTTCTTGCATAATGAACCACATCCTCTTGCCTTTTTACCCTTCTGTTTCTCAGAGAAAAAAAACTGTGAAAGTGTGGCATGTCCCCTACAGTGTAACACTTCACTTCTGGTGAAGGCTGATAAGAGGAAATTTTCTCTACTCTTTTAAGAACCTAGAGTAGCAATAAAATATCATGTCAGCAATAACAGAAACCATTGTCTTAATCTGGCTTTCAGCAAAATAGTTTAACTTTGCATATTAAGTATGTAGTGAGAAATTCTGTTTATCTCAAGAGATGTGTATATGTTCAGATTTCCTACCACATTTTTGAGTGCTTGAATATAGAAATAATGATTATTTCTTTTATTTACTTGTTGTTTAATGACAGAAAGAGGGTGTTAAGAATGCATAAATTAGATAACATAAGCATACAAGGTAATGGATGGAATTTACTGTGGAAACTTCAACTCAAAGTATTTTTTAATGTTAATATTCCACACTTATTCTTGCATTAAAAGGTATGTAATGAAATAACTGTTTGAAATACAAGATAACAAAAGCATCTTTAAAACAGGGAAGTGATTATTAAATGGCAGTATTAAAAACAGGAAAACATCACTCTCTGTTTATCGTTGACCAAAAAGATTAACTAAAAATCTGTAATCCATCATTTATTATTTTAGCTAGAAAGGTGAACAACAGGAGCTTAGCATAGATGAATATATCAACAAAGAGAGATATCAAATATCAACAAAGTATTAGTAGCAATTTTTTTTTTCTGTGATGTTTGAAGTAGAAGGATATAAAATTATTGATGAAAGACAGACATCATTTGCTTTAAAGAAATCAGCATATCACCTAAACTGTTTCCTAGGACAGGTTACACTGAAGTAGCATTCCTGCTATAGTTCCAGATGGTAAAAGCACAGTATGCTTAGCTCAGTGCTGTGGTTTTTACAAGCACAGAGAGACTCACAGACAAATGAGAGTCAGCAAATGGCCTGATGTACTACTAAAAGAATATTTATAACAATGTACTGCTTCACACTGAATGGAAATTATAGTTGTTGTGGTCTTACCCCTTCAAGAATAATTTCTGTCTGTGTCCATTCTTCTATCAGAGCAAAACATTAGCAGAAAGAATTTCTGCATAATTTCTTGGGACTGTGCACAGGAGTACTTTGAATGCTTTACAGAGGTGAAAGAGTAGGAGAAATGCTTGCTGATAGCTAGAAAAATGAACTGGAGTTCAAGAAATTAGAATCGTATTCCCAGTTCTGCTTCTATCTTCTTTTATAACTTTTGAAATTTGCCTCTCCTATGACACCTGCAATGTTGTGCAGGGTAAAGAATATGTCTGCAGTGTGAAAATCTGGTTCTGTCTGACAGTGTTTACTTGCTGGACTGTTTGGTCAGTGTCCCCAGTACATGGAAGGATGTTTCTTCCTCTCTGGTTTGCAGGCTACACATTAGGTACACAGTCAGTGCTAATTGAGCTGCTGAGTTAGGGAGTTAGCCAAAAATCCCCATTGGCTTTTGGTCACCAGTTTGTAGAACAACTCATCCAAAGTATGGACGAAGGCAAGGGTTAAAATAACATCGTTCAAGTTTTGGTGTCTTAGAAGACGCTAAATGGGAAGGTGTGACAAGCTGTGGAGAATTCTCTGAAAGCAAATGGATGGATACTTGCACTTAAAGGGAAATGGAGATTAGCTGTCAGAAAAGCAATAATACTAGAATTTAAAGGAGGGATCAAAACTGAGAACAAAGAGTATTGTGCAAAGAATCTCTGATGGAAAAACTGATAAGAAGCTGTCAACAGAAACAAAAGACATTGCAAATATTCTTAGCCACCAGGTTAATGGATGTACTTTTTGCCAAGCTCAGCACTGCGGGCAAAGGTGTCGTTTGCATTCAACTACATTTGGGAAAAACTGGATAAATGAGAGCGTGCTGACAAGATGGGATTTCTAAGTGCAGAGAAATTTGAGGCCCTGGAAAAAATTAGCAGTGTTTTTCTCAAGGAAACAAGCAAATGAAAATAGAACAGCAATGAGTATTTGATATTGTTTGATTAAATAATTTTTTAAAAATCAATTTTATAATTGTTGTTTATGTAATGTATAGAGTGGAAATCTTTTACCCACCAAGAATGTTTTATATCTGTCTCTTTCTTTAATTAGCTAAATTTAAACTGTATATGTCTTTAAGAAACTTGAAATACATTTGTAGAGCTTAAAAACATGCTGCTTTGAGAAAATGATAAAGCCTTCTATAGTAGTAGAACAGCAATATAATCCCAAATTCTGGTGAGATGCAGCCACACAGAGGGTTTATGATGCTCCATATTAATTATTACAAAATGGACTAACTCATAATACCCAAGCTATTGAGAAATTTGTGAACTAGCCTGAACAACCAAATGCCATCTCCTGTGCATCTGTTTGGCTGGCAGGGTTGCCTCCCCGCTTCCTGTGCAGAGGAGAGGTAGGCAAAGAGCAGAACATGGATGTGAACAGATTTCTTAAGAAAATGAAAAGAATAATTGGCTCTGTAGTTGTAGTGCTAAACAAAGAAGCCAGAGTGGACAACCCATGGTTGTGATTTTGTGGGGAGCATGCTGGGAAACAGATGGAGCTGTGATCTGCAGCTCACAACTTTCACAACCCATTGCTAAAGGATTGATCTGTGAACAACTTACAGAGATGCAAAACTGCAAGGCTGGGCATGGAAATATTTACTTTCATTTGCATTCTACTTGGGTTCTCCCTGAGCTATGCTTTTATTGTTACAGATGTCTCTCAAAAGAAATTTTTTTTAATGGCTGCTGATTTTTCAAGTGTGATTTCTGTATTTTATTGTAGTTACTTTGTAAACTTTCCAGGACAAAATGTCCTAGGTTGGAAAAAGTTACAATTATTGAATATTTTGACTAGCTCTTTGGTGATAGCAGTTGAGTTTTACTCTGAAAAAATTCAGATGTTCTCTCTTTTCTTTCTTTTCCTTCCAAGAATTTGCAAGTTTATAAAGAATGCATGTATTCAGCTGGGTTAAATGGAAGAATTGCTTAGCACCTCTACACATAGATCACATTTATCCCACTGCAAAAGTGAATTTCTGCTGACCTACATTGCTCGTCATACATTTAAAATCCTTTATTAACTACTGCTGACTGTACGAGAAAATGATTTAATGAATTTTATTAATATTTTTCAAATACCTCTGTGGAAACTAATAGATGATAAAATTGGAACAGTTTTTATATATGCATATTTCCACATAATCTTTTTCCCAAAAGACAGAACTCCCAATTTGGCTCTTTATTATCTTTGCAAGTTTCTTTCTTTACTGTATATCTACTTACAGCAGTAAGTAATCTTCATTCTGAGACTTTATGGAGAAGTGAGAAGTGTTCCTGATGATGGGATTGTTGAACAATATCCAGACACATTGTTGGATGAGAAATGTGTTTGCAGAAGAGGAAGCAGGTCTGCTTTACCAGGAGTGCATCACAACTCCTGAGCAGAAGTACCTGATAATCCAAGCAGAACTTTGATCTCAGTCTTTTGGTCAGGATATTTGCATCACCCCTTCCTGCCATAGGTAACCCCCCTAAGGTTTGCAGACTACTGGTCAGGAGCAATGTATGGTTAACATGCTCTTTTAGCCCAATGCGTAGTTTGATTACAGAGAAAGTTTTGTTTCTGGGGTAGTTTTCCTGTTCCAGTATCATTCTTTTGGTTGTGTGAGTTTTTTTAAGTAGCTGTGTGAATTTTTTGAAGGGCTCTTCTCTTTTTCTTTGGCTCCTTTCATGGTATTCTCTATAGATTAAAGTTTGACCATGAACTTTGGACGTCTCAATCCTTATAAGCGTAACCAAGAAATTTTCATTCTTCATTCACCAAGAACCAACAATACATTTCCAAACTGTCTTAGGCGGAAGGGATAAACTGAGTAGCAGCTGAGCAGACAATTTACACTGGCCACATTGTCAGCATGGGTAATTGTAAAGACCCAGAAAAGTATTGATTGTGCAGCTTTGTTTGCATGTTCTGAAGAGCAGTAATTGGCTCATTCTTCTACTGTGCAAATCTGGTGTTTGCATGTATTTCAAAGCACCAATTATTTATCTAAATAACTGTTTGGGATCATTTTTTTTAAGTCACAATAACATTACTGCCAAATTTAGAGTAAAAGAAAACATTCTTTGCATCAAAAATTACCACGTATTTACATCATTAAAACACTAAAATGATCCAAGATAGAACAGCTTGTTTTAGTAATTGGAGGCAAATGGATAGTACTACTTTATCCTTTCTGGATTACATCTTCAGTAGTTTTGCAGAAGGGAGTGGGTTTTTTTAGTGATATGCTTTGATATGTAGTGTTTTAAAATTATTATGGCTATATAATAGTTGGCTCAAAGGAACAAACGATCTCCTATGGAATCAGTTCTGCTAAGCAGAAATGGCAGGTGTTACTTTTGCATTACAACAGAAAAACATCACCTCCATTATTTCAGGTCTGTAATGCTACTGCAATTACTATCAGCATCTTTACTAGAAATCTTTAAGTTGTGTGATCAGTAGTTATGGAAGCCATTAAACTAACTATTGATTCTATTGATTATTTTAAAAAGATTTTAAGCTGAGTGCAGTACGTGTTATTGCAGTTTTATTTTATCTCATATTTCCTGTTCTTTTTTTTTTCCTTTTACTGAAGTGCATTTTATTTTCCTTGTCACTTTCTTCTTCCCTTATGAGGCTGTGCAGAAAGAGACTTCTTAGAGAGAAGCATATTCTTTGGGATGCTGGAATGTTTTGTCAAAACCAGCATGGTAGCTGGATTCACCCTCAATCTCCTCTTTAGTACTTGCCTCCCTTCTCTGCCACTGACAACAAATTGTTTATCTGGCTACCACATTCCTTTGTATTAAGACCTCCTTTGCTCCACTCTCAGTTCTTCCCTGTTTCTCTTTTCTTAATTCAGTGACTTCCTGCCTTTTATTTTAGAGTTTCTGAAGCTTTGCTTTTCACAGCAAAGCTGTTCCAAATCTGTCTGCTGTATTGCTTGTCTGCAATACCAGCTCTACAATCCTCCAGAGAGGCTTGTTCTCTTTTCCATCTTGGTTAGGGCTCTGTTGACTTACAATATAATTTTACACTGTCCTCTCAGTCTGGACTAAAATGGAAGATTGTCTGGTTGAGGGTCATTACATCACTTGCACTTCTAGGAAGAACTTCTGGAAGAGGCTTTGTTTTACAGCTCTCTTAATAGTGCCACACAATTCTGAATCAAGAAAAGAATGCCTGATAAGGGGATGTGCTATAAGCTTTCATTTTGAGCCTTTGTTTCATGGAAAATGAGCTTAAACAACTCAGTTTTCAAATACAACAAGCACTATTTGTGGAAGTTACCCCTTTTAAAATTTTGTATTTCAGTAATCATTTCTTGTCCTTTTCTTTCTTGCCATATTCATGTCATAATCAAACTGTATTATCTATTTAATGATAATCGCTTTCCCTGATAATGTTTGAAATGCAAGTATTTCTAAATCTAGACATATATTTGCTGTAAAGAAGGTGACTTTTGTCTTTAGCTTTCTAAAGAAACATCTCTTCCTCTCGTACACTGTGTAAAGCAATGCTGTCACTTTTATTGACAGTTCCTTGGTTTACATGCAAAATTCTTTCTAAAACCCATCTCAGGGGCAACCCATTTTTAGATTTACAGCCTCTCCTTATCAGCATTCTATTTTAATGAGTGCAATTCATATCCCTCCTCACTAACAATCAAAGGCCCACCATTTTCACATCAGTCCATCATCCTTTTAATTAAGGCACATCTTTTTGTTGTTCATCTCAATGAAAGATGGGAATTCAGTGTTAAATAAATACTCATTAAAGTGTTGATATAAGGATTAATGGTATTGTAAACAGAACAGAAATAACAAAATCTTTCTCTTAGTTATTGAACCAGAAGTTGAATGTTCTCTTATTGTACAACATGAAATCATCAGCCTTCTCCACCACAAAAATAAATCAGAACCTCTGAAGATTACTGGACATTCTGCAAACTTTCAAGTAGTTGTACAAAGTGAAATCTCTAAAGCAACATCCTGAGTCTCCAAAAATGTGTTCACAAAATCCACAGAATTCTGTGGTTTTCATGGACCGTATTATATAGCACAAAAGCACTGGAGACACTCAGTCCAGAGTATTGTATCCTATCATCTGGTATCGTACTGTATCGTATTTTGTTTTCTGTTCTTTTTCTGCTTTATTTTATTTTATTTTTTTTTTACTGTTGTGTGGTGGTGTGCAGCTGTGCTCCTTTGGTTTTTTGGGTTTCAGTGCTCCTACCAGAATTAAAGGTAGAACAGCTGTGACATTAAGAGGCAGTCCTCCAGATAAAAAGGGAAAAATCTTATCAAGTGTGTAAGTGACTTTGTGAAATCATGGTCGTCATCCACTGAAATGGGGGGAAACTTTTGTGAACCTGGTTATCTTCACATTAATGGGAACTGAAGTCTAAACTTTGATATGATCTTCAAACTGAATTGTCCTTAATTCTAAGATTGGGAGGAAAAAGATTAATTGTGTTTTACATAATTTTTCCTCATGTCTCTCAACAAGTAGACTGGAATAAATTGCAACTGTGGGACTGAACCATCATGTGAAGATTGATACAGAGAAAAAAGATTGTAATTGCTCCTGGTTAACATATGAAAAACTCTCTGAACCTGTATGAAACTTAGACTCCCCAGTCCAAATCTGCATCTTCATTATGCCTCCTAAAGACATAATGAGAACCTTGAAAATAATGGGTACGAGATGGGCTTCTTGTGAATTCTTGTGATAGGAATTGATTGATAATGTCATCTCTGGGAGTCAAAAAATCAAAATTAGCAATGAATGCATTTCTGACCATCTACTTAATATAACCACAGAGCCTGACTCAATGGGATTGTTGTTCAAAATTAGGGCTCAGAGAACATGCAGTAATAATGAGACAATATCAGTGCTGCAATAGTAGTGGATGATCAAAAAATAACATGGTAATTTGTAAAGAACAAAAATACTTACATTTAAAGTTTTGGAAAGGCTATGTATATTGAATTGAACTTTTAAAACCCCAAACTGCTAAATTTGGATTTATATTTTAGGTTTTGCTTTAATCTGTTTTAGACTTAAAACATGTTAAACATATTATTAGACTTGGTCTTTGGAACAAGGATTATTTGCTGAATGTGGGGTCTGTAATGCCACCATATGCATTTCCAAACCTGTTTTAAAGCTATTCAGTCTTGTTATATTACAAATAATACAGAAGTGTTAGGTCCTGGTAGCAAGGACATTTTTATTCCTAGCTATTTCTAACCCTCTCTTTATAGCAATTTTCTGTTATACCAGAATAACCAAAATGGGAAAATACTCAAAAAATGGTTAATGAAAAGTGAAATGCCAGAAGGAATTTTATTGTCCAATTTGGAAATAGTGCAAAAATAAAGAAATACACAATTAGCAACCCTAGTACCTTTGGCAAGAAAAACAGCATGGTGTCTAAATAATGAAAACCAATTCAGTGAACGGCTTTCTGCAATTAAAAGCTGCTGTACAAAAAGTTTAGGAATAACTCTTGCATCTAAGGATACGTGTGAGTTATTATTTTGCTCATAATTTTTCAGAAAATTAATTTGTGAACAGAGGCTTAAAAGCCTCTATGGCTAATATCATCTTCTGCAAACAGATTTTATAGCATATTTCAGAAAAATGTCAGGAAAGCAATCTTTTATCTGGAGCCTTGAAAATCACTTGCTACTGAATATAGAGAGCTGTGGTCAAGAGATCACAAAGGGATAGCAGAAAATGAGTTTACTTTTCTCTAAGAAATCTGATCTTTAAAATATCATGCGCAGATTACAGGATGTGACAAAAATGGTTTTTCAGAACTGGTTTCTTATTTTTATGGCATTACTGTAACTACTTTATGCATAATATATAATATATAATGTATAATATTGTAGCCATATTGGGGCTGAGATCAAATTAGCTGTATGCACAGATGAAGTCCCCAACTATTTTTCATGTATTTATTTCTGAATCTTTGTAGCAAAGAATATAATTTTGCAGAACTGCTGAGAACCATGGGTGGGCTAAGCCCTGAAACACACTGCCCAAGAGACTGTGTACAGTACTTTACCTGGTAAGATCCTGGGCAAATTGATTAAGTGCTGAGTTGCTCAGTTTACAGTCTCCAGGGATCTGTCCTAAGTTTTTCTGCGATTCTTTTCTCTGAAGTAGAAGTGGAGTAGCTGAGGTCATGTGCACATTGACAAAGTCCACATACATGTGTTTTCTGTAGTGCTGGAGTTCAGCGAGAAGGATATACTTGTAGTGCCCATACCTGCTGCTCTTCAAGATCCTCAAGGAATATATAGACTCACAGAATCACTTAGGCTAGAAAAGCTCCTTAAGATCACCAAGTCCAACCATTAACCCAGCACTGCCAAGCCCACTACTAAACCACAATGATAAGTGCCACATCTACACATCTTTTAAATACCTCAAGGGATGGTGACTCAACCACGTCCCTAAGCAGCCTGTTCCAGTGCTTGACACCCTTTTGGTGAAGCTAATTTTCCTAGTATGCACTCCAAACCTCTCCTTGTGAAACTGGAGGCTGTTTCCTCCCATCCTATCACTTGCTACCTGGGAAAAGAGACAAGCCCATGTTTCAAGTATTTAGAGAGAGCAATAAGGTCTCAGGCTCCTTTTCTCCAGACTAAACAGCCCCAGCTCACTCAGCTACTCCTCATAAGACTCATGCTCTGGACCCTAAACACCATACAGGACTTGTCATTCTTTTGCCTCTATATTCTGGGGGACACGTGAAGAAGTGGGTGGTAAATGTTGAAGAATTTGTGATAAGCAAAGATAAGTTAATGATAATATTTTTTAAACCAGTTGTTGTCTGCAGCTTCATGATATAGATAACGCTAAGCAGCCACTCTAGTTTGCTCAGACGCGATTTTGCAAGCGTAGAGCATGCTCTGAATCCGGTGTCATTATGCCTGTGAGATGGCATAATATCTCTAACAAATACAATCAAAACTCCAGCAGAATGCCTTGTGCATGGGATTGAGGTGCCTCTTGAAAAAGGCAGAGAGGCAGCTTCAGCTGTGGTAGAGTATTTCCATATCAAACACATCTTCCCTGGTGATTTTGTATTGTATTCTCAGCATGCAGATGGCCATGCCATTGAATTTTTCAGCTGTTAATATTAATAGCAGTTAAACTATTTTGTCTGGTGTAAGTGGAAGTTAGAGAACTATCATGATCAGCACTGAGGCGATGCAAAGGAGAAAGAAGTTAGACAACTCTCAGGGATAATCTGACCAAAAGTCTTTTCTGCAACAGTTTCTCTCATGCCTACCTGTAGCATCAAGTCCCAGGGTTGCAGTTAGGGAGCCAAAACCTAGAGCCCTGGTGACTGCATTCGTCCCTACTGCCTTGAGATGAGTCCTGAAAATGAGGCTAGTGATGAGTCTTTTCATTCTTACTGGTCTAAATGAATGGATTTTATTGTCAGAGAGAATATAAAACTTTCATGTGCTACTCGTCAACCAGCTAATTTGGTTACCATGGCAAGCAAGGAAATTAAATTTTTGACACTTCAGTGAAGCCACAGGAACTGGAAGGAGAAACATTTTTCATTAGTTTGGTTCTGACCAAAAAAACCCCAACCCAAAAGTAAAACCCAGAAAGAAACAACAAAAAAGAAACTGATGGCCCTAATCCATAGACTGCACAACTTCTGAGGGGAAGACTTTCCTCAGAGAGAGGGCAGAGGTGTCAAGTCCAAATGGTGAAGCGTCACTTTAGATGGAAAAAGCAATTTCTTCCTTGCCATGCTAAGAAGCAGGCTAAAGTGATGAATAAAAAGAAATGTGAATAAAAAGAGATAATATTTTAGAAAGATTGTAGTTTCAGGAAATGGTTAGTATCATAATGCAACTGAGCCAGGCAGGTAGATATATCTACCCATTTAAAATGAAAACTTTTTAAAACATAACTTTATGGACTATATTTGGCCACCTTTAGATAATGCAATTTTATTCCAGAGATAGAAACCCTTGTAACTTGTATAGTCAATGATTAGCCAAGGATGATGCACATTAGAAAAATCAAATTTAACCTGTATGGAAATCCCAAATTGCCCCATCATCTGCTGTCAAACACCAGATTGCCCCTGCTAATATGCAGCATAAACCAAATCTGAAGTGATTGAAATGCCACAGCTCATGCCTAAGTGCGAGTTGACACTCAAACATGATTGAGACCAGGTTTGGACTGGATCAGACTTGTACTGAACAAGCATATATATTTTTATTCAGGAATCTGTTACTTATGTATTCACTTAAGAAGCAAAAGTTGTGTCATTCCCCTGGCTTTGTCTTACAAAATTAAAACCTCAAATCCACATTTCACACATCTAGTACTATTGCCAAGCAGCGGATTATTGATGTTTGCAATATATTCTTATGTGTAGAGGATCAATTGCACAAGATTTAGCAGTCTGAACAGAATTATTCCACTGAGAGATTTTCCATGAAGCATCAGACACTTTATTCTATTAGAAGATGACATTTAGTGTGGAAAAAATAAACATTTCTTGCAAACACTTTTAAAGGAATTTTCCATCCTCAAATAGTCTAAAAAAGTGACTAATCCTCAAACAGTCTGAATAGTGACTAACAATTCTTTACAATGCTTTCTCTACCAACACTTTCTACATTCTAGATCTGTTCACTCACATCACTCAGTGACTATCACAAGGTTTCCCAAACTTTTTAAAAGCTAGGTCTTCTAGAAGACAGCTTCAGTTTCAGCAACCTGGTCTTTATCAAGCATTGTAGGCACATGCATGCTGTCCTGTACACCTTTATTTGCAGCAGTGAAATACATGAAAAAAGGTAGTGCTGACTTTCATAATATGGCAATCTTTCTCTTTTATTGCAGCCATGAGTAGGCAGTGGAGCTTTAAGGTGAGCTTTAGGGTGTTTGAGTTATCATTAAAACTAATGAATTTTGTCCTGAGAACTATTGAGACTCATTGCTGCCCTCCTCCTGTTGGGTAGGAGAGAGGGGATGAGCTCTGTCCTTTCTCAGAGATCCATTAAGGATTCTTTTATTAGAACTCATATAAGCTGGCCTAGAAGATAGTGATTTGAAGAAAAATGACCCTCTGTGGTAACAATGCCAGTTAGGTGGGGGAGAACTGGCCAACTTGGTTCTTTTAGTGCATCAGGATAAAAACCATGCTCTTCCATATCTGTTGCTACTCGCCTGAAGGAGGGGGTGAGGAGGGGAGGTCCAGTGTGGAAGCAGTCAGCAGAAGTAAAATAAAAGACGTCAAGCCTTTCATCAGTGTGCCAGGATCTGTCTCTCAAGAGGTTTCTGCATGGGTGAGTTTTGTATAAAGGCCAGACCTTTGGTCCAAGGGGAAACAACTCCTATCTCTTGGCACGACACTTAAGCTGAGTGGACAAAAAGATTTTGGTTTCACCCCTTCTCCTTAGCTGTGTTATCCTATAAACCTACCTTGGATTCAATTTAGGCCTGGTAGGATTACAGTACTGTGCCTCTGTGCTAAAGACTGTGGCAGTTTGCCATTTTAATCTATGCTGTGTGTCTAAGTAATTCTTGCCTGCTCATCTGAGCAACTTTTCACTGTATTTGAGCTGGGGAATAAGAAGGAAACAATAGATGTGGAAAATGCAAGCTGAACAGAAGTTTCAGCTTTTGAATAATCTGCTCCTTCTTTCATCCCTTATTTTCCCATCTCAGCTTTGCAACTTTACTTACTCAAGTGTAGCAAAACTTCAATTTATGCATTCTTTATGTGAATTCCAGCAAAACATTGGAGACTCAGCTCTCGGGAGAGAAAAATCCAGGGCTAAGTTTTCATGTTTTCTCTCAACATCTGAACACAAACCTCTTCTGTCTCTTCAAGGACTGCTTTGTTTATGACATTTTTTATTGTTTTAGATAAGTACTTGGCTTCTGAAGTTGGCTCTTGTAGTGTTTGTGGACTCTAAACAGACAAAGGCAGCAGTGCTTTTATCCTTTTGACTACTTGGTCTTTGTATTCTGAATGCATTTGTGAGATGGAACCTCCAAGAAAGGACCAAAATAGTTACGTTGCCTTCAAGCATGAATAGCCTGCACCTGGGGATGTACTCATTGGGTACTTATATTCTACTTCCCAAGCCTTGCATATTGACAACTTTCCTCTCTTCTTTCACTTAACTTAAAAAATATAAAATTAAAGGTCAAAAACAATCCCAGCAACAAGCACATTGGCTTTTACTCTGAAGTCTAGGCATGACAGAAGGGAGTCTTAAGGATCTTCTGAAACTTTACCAACAAAGTTAGATGCATCATTTGAACATAAAAATACAATTACAGTAAATGATTGATTGACCTTTCTGAAAATGTGTTTACTCTTCTGTTTACTTCTAGGAGTATTACAGCACCTTGATATCTTCATACTTTTATAAAAGCTTAAACCAAAGCCTAGACGGCTGTACAAGTATCTAGACGATGGTGCTCTATTGCAGAAAGTTGTAACTCTCCTTATTTCCATGTAAAAGATAATGGTGACTGACCGCACACCTGCATAAACAGTTAAACTTTTTGCCCTTGCTGTTGACTATGTTGTAGCACAGTTGCAAACTGGTGCTAAATAACCAAATTATGGAAGAATTACATCATTCCACTTTCAGAGCCATAGAACCCAAAGAAAGAGATCACAGAACAAATTAAAGTCATAGTTGTCTTGAGATGATTCAATGATCGTGTTTTAACTCAGCAAGCTGTTTCTTTGCGTACATTCAATCTCAGCTTGTTCTTCATACATTTTTCATACAAATTCAAGCACTTCAAAGAACTGATTATTGTACAGAACTTCCAGGTTTTTTAAATTACGAGCTGATTGATCCTTTTTGTGTTAGCCATAAAGCAGGTGATCTGCAGCAATGGAGCTTGGCGTGCTTTTCTGGGTGTACTGCGCCTGAGAAAAAAGGTGCAGAAGCCAGGAATTCCCACTCTTTCCGTGACAAAAGGTGCTGGCATAACCCCAGGTGAATATGAGAAAGGTGCTGGTTCAGTCATCTGAATTCTTGAATTAAAGCTCTCTGTCTGTGGTAATCTTCCAGGGCAAGGTGCTGAGGCAATTAATGGTCACAGACCTGGATTCAAAGACCTGTTGGTCTTGTGCAGAAAATGGAACAACAATATTACCAGAAGATTTTTTCACTTCAGAGGATTCTATTAGGTTGGGCCAAGAGGCTAAAAAAAATAACCTATACATCTTTTTGCATTTTTTTATTCAGGCAAAGTATAATGTGATTTATTTCTGAGAGCCTTTTTTGGTGAAATGATGGGTTATAGATCCTGCTTGAAAACCCATACCTTCAACTTGGGCTTTTTAACCTAAAGAGAGTGTACATCTGCTTTAATGGGATTGTAAGGTGATGCATTAAGAAAAAGAGTTTCACAGGTGATTGAGAAGTAATTAACATATGGCTACTCCAAAAGCTCAAGTAAATAGAAGTTTGCTTAGCGACACATCCGAAAGTAAGCAGGACAACCATCAATGCTGAGTGAACTTCTCTGGCATGTCATAGCACATGAAGAGGCAGTAAATACAGTTTGTAATGTACTCATTTTGATATTGATGTAATTTACTTACAGAGTACTATTTTACAATGCTTAATATCAAATCTCACATCAATATGCAGCAGCAAAGTCTGAAAATGACATAATAAAATACAAGCAGCTGTGAGACACATCATAAAGGTGACACAAAATGATGTGAAACAAATAATATTTTAGAGTGGAATTATCCAATTTTCTAGAGCTATTACTAGAAAAACTTTCTCTGCATTGATTATTCACAACCCAGATATTTCATAATATAAATTATATTATATAACATAACATGTTTTCCAAACCAAAAGCCTTCTTGTACTTCTGGACAGTTTCTTGGAAGATTTTCCTTTAAGTGATTGATTTTAAACAAGAAAGGAGATAAACCCCTGTTATTAACCACTTGAAAGAATTTCAGTGGGGAATAGTCAAAGTTGTTTCAGAGTTCTTCCTTTTTTTCTATTCAGATGGGTGAAAGTTTACTAAGATGTTTCCATTATTGCAAAGAAAACCTCCACAAATTCTCCCTGCCATTCATTCCCCTCAATAAAATTAAAAAACAACCAAATAAAAACTATTTATAACAGAGAAAGGAAAGAAGTATTTTAAGCAGAGCAGAAATTCAGCAATTTGACAATTTTATGTGTGAAAGAGTGTTGATTGAGAGTCATAAAGCCTTAACTAGAATATAGTAATCTGTATGAGTCGTGGTATTTTAATTAACCAGCAGTCTTGAAATGATTGTCGGTCCTGACAGTATTTATGAATAGGGCTCATTCAATTCCATCTTTCTCTGGTTATGCCTCCATAAAACCTTCATAATCAGTGGAAATTTCATTTCTGGCAGTGCTGCATTAAATTGTTGAAATTATCTGTTATATAAAGGCATTCTCTGTAAGCATGTGTTTTTTGGGTTTTTTTAGAAAAGAAAGAAAACACTTTTTGGCATAATGTATCTAGTATTTGACTATGCTGTGTGACTGGGGCTAAATTTATAGCATGTTACACTCCAAAGGTTTCATTCAGACTCTTGCTGGTTCTTTATGGGTGTGGATCTTGCTGGATTGCTGCTGTGGTGTCTGTGTCTACCTGAAGGTACCTGTAGTTTTTCAGCTTGTTCCACCTGTTTCAGCTTTTGCCTATTAGATAGGTTCAGAAGCTACGGCAAAGGAAGAAATTACACCTCATCAGGATGAAGTGCTATTCTGTTTTCTTCATAATGTAGATGCTTTTCATTAAATGCTAGGATTCTTCCTACAATGTTCTCCTTCTTCAACCATGGGAACAAGGCAATGCATATAAAAAGAGCAGAAGGTACTTAGGCAGCTGAAAATGTAGTTCCTCTGTTTATACTTCTAATTTGGCTTTTGATTTCCTTCACAAAAAAATATATATCTTGGCTGAGGAAAATAAAATGGGGATATTAGAAAGCAACCTAAATCTGAGAAAATGAAAAAAACATGACAAGCTTGTTTTCCTAAAATCCACATGCCTGCATTTCTGATGTTAACATGGTTCTTTTTAGTCTGTGGGAGTTGAGTCTCACGAAATAACATTGTGCTGTGACACAGAAACATTTTCTAAGTGTTACATTCTTATGCAGCACTACATAAAGTGCTTTTGGTGACATTGTGTTATAAAGATACCTTACTAGCACTTCATACTCAGTTTCTCAGAGTATTAAAATGTTACTTTATTCAGCTGATAACACCTGATTTTTTTTTTTATTTTGTTTAGCAAAGCTTATAGAAAAATAACTGAAAAATTCTGATACAAGATGAATTTCTGAGTACAAGATAGGCCAATTCTTCTGCTCCAGCAGGAGCTGCCAAACTGGAGAGCTGTCTCATCCCCCCAGTTAGATTGAGGCTGTATTTATGCCTTATTACTGCTAATTAAGCGTTTTAAAACTTTCACATGGGTTGGAACTTCGGACGACAAATGAATGAAAATGTGCATGGTTCAGTGTGCCCTAATAATACTGTGGACAGTTATTACTAACTCCTTACATTATCAATTCATATTAGACAATCTCCTGAAGAGCTGCTGGTCATTGTTTATATGTGCCTCATTACATCCTTGCCAATTAAATCACAGGCAATGATAGTAAATGCTGAGTAAATAAAGAAAAGAACAACACTACTATTTAGCTGTCTTTTTCGCTTACATTCCTACCTGAATGTGTCTTGCTCAGCTAGTAAATGAAAAACCCAGAGGATATTCCTTATTCTTTACACCTTTTAAGTGGGTAAAGAAATTAGTTTATTTGCAAGTGAAGCAGCTCTGCTAGCACCCTCCAAACATTCAACAGCAAATTATTGATTCAGCATCCTCTCTATAAAAAAAACCCAACACAAATAAAAATTCATGTCAGATTCTCTTTAACACAGCTTCTGGGAAAGAAACCCTCTCTGTATTGCATTGAAGCTGTTATTTGATTGCACAGCGTGTCAGTTCATGGTGTTCTCTTGCAGCCTCACGTATGTGTTTAACAGGATATATTAAAATAAGCTCAATGGGACACTGTGTGTCTCAAAGAAGATGATGAAGCACCAAAAGCAGACCTCTACCGTCTTTGCCAAGACAAAGAAAAGGAGCTAGCTTAGAATGACTCCTCTCATCCCTTTCAGAAGTTATACCAGGGATATAAAGGCCTTATAATCAGTGGGGTTTCAGATGTTTGTGGAGTAGCCAGATCTCTGTCCACAGTGCTGAGCATGACCATTTCTTCTACAGGCACTGGCAAAGCCATCGTCACTGTGTCCAGCACCTGGGACAGGCAGCAGAGCAGCGGTGAGTCACCTCTACAACTCATGTCCTTAGGTGTAGGGCCTTAAGTGAGTGCCGCCTGACCTTTGCAGTGGGCCCTTGTCCTCCCCCGCATCACTGTTCATTCACTTGAATGTAAAGCTGCTATGGGAAACCATGGGAATATTTAGATCACAGCTTGCAGTTAGTCACAGCTTGGTGAAACCAACTGTTGTCAATTCAGGTATCTTAAAAACACTTTGCTGTGTGATATTACAAATATTCTGAATAAGAGTGCATGCTGTCAACTGCTTTACTGCATGTTAGGTATATGTCAAATCTTGGTATATAATTAAACAAAACTTTGTTTAGAGCAGAAATTAGGTCAGTGTCTTTGATTGTACTCCTGTCACTACAAATTAACAGCCTCTAGTTTGTGAATGTACTGAAGCAGCCCTTTTAATTGATTACTATACTATGCTTGATTTAGTAATATTTGCAATCAGTATAGTTTTCTATCAGCCTCTAATGTGGAGCTCAGTGTGCCTAGTATCTTTTGCCGAGAAATCTGATCTGATTTATTAATGTCAGATTTCATGTTTTTGCATTGTCATACTCTGCTGCTCAACAACGGTGAGTAATCAGAGAATTTCACTCTTAGATTTCCCCTGGCCAAGCAGAAGCAGTACATGGGGAATGGCAAATACCTTTAAATACATCTCACCTGAAAGCAAGTGGCAGCCGTTTTGTAATCTGATTGAATTCAACACCGGTGGAACCAGTGGGGGCTGCTGTTTGCAGTGGCTACAGATATATTCTGTATATACTCCCTGTGCTTTTCTGCTCCCCTGGATACCGAGCTGAGATATTAATAAGTAATCTCTGGGCAATTGCCAGATAGGATATAGTTTGTTTCCTGGAGATCAGTATCCTAGGATGGAGGGACCATGCTAGTGGTTCAGCACTTCTGTGTGAACACAATTAATTACATAGCTGAGCCCTGTGTTTAGACACTTCCATCTTTGATCTGCCTAACAGCCTCTCTGCTAGGGATTATCCACCATCCTTACTGACTAATTTGACAACAGACTTTATCTGTGTCCTTTGAGATAAAGATGAGAGACAGAGCTGTCTATCAGTGCTCTGAGTTTTGTAGTGTTCAAAAAAAAAAGCCTTTACAACGTAAACTCCATTATGAAGGATACAAAGGAAGTCCCCACCGCAAGTATTCTAATCAAAGAGAAGTCCCCTGGTGCTACTGAGGACAGAAATTGTGATGAGTTCAGTTCTGCTCTAAATTACTAATTGACTGTTTTCTAAAGAACACCTCCAAGGAATCTTGAAGTTTTACGGCAAATGCTAAACAGCAGCTGTTTTCTAATTGTCCTTCCCTTTCTACAGTTCTCACAAATATCACTTTAGATTAATAAGCTGGAGACACTTTCAGTTAAAAGCAATGCTGATCAGAGGCAACTGTGTTAATGTAAGTGGATAGGTCTCAAGCACAGAAAAGCCATGAAAATTATGGATGAGTTTTAATAAATCTCACTTTAAGGTTTTTTTTTTTATACTTTGGTATTTTCATTGCTTGTTTTATGGCATGAGAAGCTGACATGCTGCTGTGAGCATTCCCTCATGAATATCTGATTATCAGGACACATTGAAAGAAGTAATTGTGCCATTAATACTGAGTTTTATGTCATTAAATCACTATTTGGACCTAGGCATAATTTACATTTAAAAATATGATCATCATAAGCAAATCATCATTGATGATCATCTTGATAAGTTAAGAAAATTATTGGTAATAAGACATTCTTCTGGACAGAGTTTGGACCTTTGTGCCAAGCTCTCAGGTTGACAACGGGTGCTGTGTATACACATACACGCTTTACCTACATTTTAATTTTCTTTCATTTTACTTAGCCAATTCACTGACTTGCATGGACCAAAGTAGAAATGAATATATATTGCCTACCCCAGAGCACACGTTTTATGTATAATTGATACCAAAAATTTTTATTATTCTAGGATAAATTTATGGTGCAATTTTTTGCTATTAATACTGGTTAAGTGCTTGAAAAACATAAAGACAGAAAAGAAGTCAAAATGGTGGTGGGAGGAATACTTAGAAACAGAAGATAGGAAAGAAGAAATAGGTTACAATTTTGCAGATGTTCTCTCTGAATAATTTATTTTACACTTTAAATAGGTGGCCTGATTTTCAAGTCTGTCAAGCAGATTTAGGTACAGGATATAGTTTAGAAATGTAATTAAAAGTTTCATCAATATTTTTGTATAGGTCAAAAGATTTTTTTGGGTAGACAAAAGTGGTGGCAGGGACAAGTACTCCTAAATATTACATTTGGATCAATGTAGGATTTTGAGCCAAATGAATCAGACATGACATTCTATATCAAGTTTGCTCCACAAATATGCTACATCAAAAAGCTGGATTTAGGTTTTGAAGTGCAAAAGCAGAACATTTAACCCAAGAAAATCTTGATGTCATTAGTTATGCATGGGCAAAACCTACACTTGGCTGAGATGGCTGGTTCCAGCAGTGAGTGGCAGATGGGAACACTGGGGAGCCTGAACTGCACTGTCTTTATGGACAGCCTGAACCCACTGTGCCCACAAGCCTGTTCTGCACTCACCTGGGGCAACCACAGGAGCATTTGTTAAGGAGACTGTTCTGTGTTCTCTCAGTGGTCTGTCCTGTGCTTTGGCAGGTGGGATCGAGTGGTTGACATGCAGGGTGGATGGATAAGCTCCGTCAGGGCACTCCCTGTGGTGCATCAGCTACTGCATCACCCTAGACCTAAAGAGTAAGGGGTGCTTCAGCAAGTAAGCTGCGCCGGCAGCTGGCCAGTTAGCTTTGGGACTGCTCTGGCATTGTCATCTGATTATAACTGCAAACCATCTCCGTTGAACCATGTCTGATGGGAGGCTCAGGGAGCCCAGTGTGATAAATTGCTGCTAGGTTAAAGGTCTGGCATCTCTGACATTTATCCACCTTGGTGTGAACAACTATAAAAATCTCAAGGCGACAGGAGTTCTGGGTTCAAAGGGGACTGCCTGCATGAACAAGGCATGCAGAGCCTGCCTCTGTGTGAACTTTGAGCAAGGAGGCATTTTCTATTGCCTTTTCCATCATCTAATTTTCTTACCTTGGGAACTCAGTTGTGAACTGGCCCCAGTCCATCATGCTATACATAAATTACTAACAGAACTTTGAAGTTGTTCACACATTTAAAGAGGAGGTTCAAAGGTATATCCTGAAGGGATTCTGGAGAGAGATGTTTTGAAAATTAAAGGAAAAAGCAGGCAAGAGATTCAATATCCAAGTGAGTCTTGTATCAGGGAGAACAATATTAACAGTGCTTCAGAATATCAGTCATGTCAAAATGTGCAGATAGGCAAATCAATCTCCTTGCACAGTTATATATAAAGATATTTATTTATAGTCACATATGTGCACTTTTGCATGTATGCAGACAAGTATATAAACAAAACCTGTTCTTTTTTGTTATGGGAACATTAATATTTGAACTTTTTCTAGCTTGTAAGTATATGAAACTTGCTAAGCAGCTGATTTTCCTGTGTAGGTAATGGCTTTCATTTATGCCATCCTAACAATGATCCCCCATCAGGTTTTGCATAAACAAGTCATCACACATTTTGTAACAATTTTCAAAATGTAAATTATTTACACGGAGAATGGTTATTGCTTAGGTGGGTGACTCCCATAGCTTATAAATAAGTTAATAACAGAAATAAATAATTCAGGTACGTTTATTTTTGAATCTGTTACTATGAAATCCTTTAATATTCAGAACAAATATATTTTAAAGATGGTTAGCATTTCTTGAACATGTGTAGGATTAAATATTGCCGTGTCTATTTCTGTAGTTTGCAAACTACTTGCATGCAGAGGACCCCCAAACTAAACAAAATCATTTTACAACAATTGAGGCCTTCTTTCAGTGATGTACTTGAGCCACATTTGGGCACATTCTGAACACCATGCAGCTCATTAAAGGCTCAGCACAAGCTTAGGAACTGCTGTATTCAGTAAGAGTTAGTATGAACTCAAGGGCTTTCCTGAACAAAAGCCTAAATTCTTGCTAGGCTTCTATAGACTGTAAAAATCCTCCCAGAAGGCAAATGTTATGGTGCAGACAGAGCAAGCTGCAAGTGTTATTGCAGACTTTCTCATCTTTGCTGGAAGCCGCTTGCAAATGCTGTGAAACACTCCTGCTTTCAGGAAGTTTCAAGGAGGAGGGGATTGTACAGAGTCACTATCAGGTTTCCCTCTTCCCAGCTTTTTTGCTATGTAAAGCCCTGTGTTCTCATGGAGAGAGAGAAACCATCAAATGTCAGCAGATCTGACAGAGAACTTGCTGCTCTACATCTGTGCAGACCAGAACGAACAAGATCTCTCTCCTTCTTGCACAGTTCTGGGTGTGCCTAATCAATTAGAAAGAAGTTCAGGATGTGTTGTGCTTCAGTGATAGTTACCATCCTTTTGCTGTGTTCTTCAAGCAGAGGAATCCAAGTTGGATTTTCACTACTAAGTGGGAATTTAATTTGATTTGATGATTGAAAACTTCGCTGTTGACCTTTTGTCAGTGAATGCTATTTTTTCCACCTGAATCTTTCCTACCTTTTCTTAATGTCCATATTCTATGTGAGGTTTTTATCTTTCCTTTTTTCTTTTGTGCTTGTCTCAGCTTTTTCCTAATTTTCTCTTTTCATACTTACCATCTCTTCTAAGTAGTCCTTTATACTCCTCTGTTTCCAACACTGTAAGAAACTGCAAAATTTAAGATAGAATATAAATACATCAAGTGTATCTAAAAGTTAATAAAAAGCAACATCTCCCCATCCCCGCCAAAAAATCTCATACCACCTTCTCCAGAGAAACCTCAAACCCAACAACCCAAACCCACTTTCCTGTGTTGTGCCCCTTCCCACCCTAATTTTTTTTTTTTCCCTGTGATTTGTTTTCCAACCCCGCTATATTTAGCACAGTATTTGGCTGAATGTGATTCTTATTCTGAAACAGAAGAAAATACAGATTTATCTTTCTTTAAAATTGGAGTGATTGGACTCATTTTCCTCAAAATGCAATGTTGGAAATAGAAAGTCAAAGAAGTGCAGTAACAGCTGGTTTGTATCCATCTCCTCAGACTTACACACGGTCAAAATAAGCAAATTATCTATCCTCTGATGCCTTGGCACATGTTGGCACACAGATAATTAAGAAGTTATTTTCCAAGACAAGGTCACTGTGTTTGATATAGCCTGAATATGCCAGACATTGGGACTGCCAGTGATTTAGTTAAAGACATGAGCCAGTGATCTGGTGGCTGAGAGGATTCATCATTATTATGAATTCAACAGTAAATCTGATGAGATGTTAGGACAATTAGGGTGATGATCTCCTACTTCACAAATGTGCTGAGGAATCATTATGGAGAAGGAAAATGGATGAAATCATCGAAGTGAATGTAAACTTGAACTGGATTTGTAAATCATAGAGGAATTTCCCATGCAGAATTGTCTATTACATTATACATCACTCATAAATGCTTAGTACATTTAAATTATGAGTACATCAACCCAACTATTTTTACACATTGTTTAGGTATATTTATTATTTATTTTACTTACTTGGCTTTTTAGCTGAAATTGCTTAACATGCATCAGAGAAAAACATCATGAAGGTTTGAAGGCACAGTAAGTTTTCCATAGTAGTTTCCTACCTGACTTCTGTTTTAGAAACTATATTACAAAAAAGAATGAAAGACACACAAATAAAAGTTAGTAGAAATATATCTAATATACTAAGTAAGTAAATAAATAAAATGTATCAAATTTAAATTAGAATCTTCCATATATAATTTTGTTGTGGAATGTTTAAAACATGTTCAGGTTAATTCCTGTCTTGTTTCAGAGTATTATTAAAATAGTCTAGATTTGATTTCCATCTAAAGAAAAATTTGCTTTTAATATCAATGCAAAATATAACAGCTTCTCCAAAAAATGAAGAGAAGAAAGTGTAATAAAACTATAAGAACAAATTTACTTCTTAGTTAGAGAGTGAAGCAAAAAAAGGAGTATTTAGCAATAGGTCATGCGCAGTGATTTGATATACTCTTGGAAAAGTCCTTTTGTTAGCTGAATTGCTCATGGACATTCATTTTTAGTGTGTTTTCTGAATTTTAACATTCTGTTTGAATAAAATGAGGGACTCTAGGGGCTATGCCAATCTTCTGGATAGTTCAAGGAACAGTGATGATCTATGCATGGTTTATGCATGGTGCTGATTTATTTACTAGCTTGTTTTTATCTTAGCTTATGCTTATCTTAGCTTAGTCTTCGCTTATGAAAGGTAAATTCTGTAATATGTCAGTAATATTAATTTCCAATTAAAAATTTCACCCATGTGGTGTCAAATAACTCTTGAGGTGTTGTGGTGGTCCTCCTGCTGCTATGAGAAACAATATATGTCATTGAAATTATCTGTTAAAAAGTGCTTCTCTTCTTTTAGAGAAGTTTGGTAAGAAAGCTTCCTACTCAAGGGACAACTGAAATAACAAAGTGTCCTGTATCCATGGTGCAGGAAACAATAGCCCTTCTGTAATTAGCTTGGGCATTTCAAAAAATATCTTCTGACTGTCATGTTTAAAGCATAGACAGTTTTAAAATTTGATTTGTTGAGTAAAAAAGTACTTTCCTAGTCTACAACACTGAACACTACATTACAGTAAAGGAGATAAACATTAGGAATTGCATAAGAAATAAAAATATAAGCTATGCATTTGAAATCTTATGTCAAAGACACCTCCCTTGGTCCAGACACATGCTTTTGTAACTTAATCTGTTTTTCCAGTACTACGTAGGCTATTGCCATTGAACTCATGAATGAAAACTGTTCTTCATATCTGTAGATATGGGATTGGTAACTTTTCCTTAATCTTAGACTTTTTGAATGGTGTTTATAATTTTGTTCATCACACCTGCCTAATTTTCACCTCATAATCCATGTACATGTGTTGGTTAATGGTTCATCTCAAAAATGACAACCTTTAGAGATACTGTGAAGAAAGTAATTTTCTGTGGTCATCCTCAGATAAGCTATGACAGGAAATGTTTTCTTCCAGTATTACAGTTTGCACTGATTATGACTTTATTTATCTAGTTACGACCTTGCAAAGAAAAGTATATTTCCTTTTGATTAGGATGACAGATTCCTGTAGATCCATCTTCTTTTTGTTCATTATAGCAAATGCAAACTGCAGCTTCTGACTCAGAACAGTTGTGGCCATGAAAATGCTCATTCTGTTTAGTGTAGGAGCTTTTTATAAAGCAATTGAATATGTGATAAAGAACTGTTAGATTTTTTTGAAAGTCCTTGATAAAGAGGAGAGATGATATTTGAAACTCCCTTTATGAGAGTTCTCCTGCTTCATACTTGTGCTTTTACGTGCCTTTCAGAAAGGCATTCAATGAGTCAGTCAAAACTCTAGAAATACGCAGCAGATGCATCCATTGTTGGTGAGAGTGGAGATGGGTATTAGCAGAGTTATAGCGAAACTCTGGGAATATTTCATTTTTTTTTCTTTAACTGTGCTTGCTGGTAGGATTTGGATGAAGAAGGATATCTGGTAGATCACCCAACATGAACAGTAAGTCACAGGTTTGGTTAGAGTGATGGGTGAGACAAAGCTACTGGCACAAGAATGTGAATAAAATACACTTCTTCATGCCGGTTGTACAGGGACACTTACTGCCCATATCACTGGGTAGTAGCCATGGCGTGTAGAGGGTTAACTGATCTGGGGAATTCCTCTAGGGCTGGAGCTAGAAAAGCCCAGATTCTCCTCTCCTCCCCAGGCAGAAAAGCAGGGCAGCCTGATCAGAGACCTGTCAGACTCTGCACTTCTCCTCGTCTGGGCTCTTTCCCTTCCTTGGACAGTGAGAAGAACTGTGAACTACCCTTCACTGCATCCAGGGCCGTGTTTGATACGGAGGTGTCCGTCATTGCTTGTGGGACATGGGACTGAGCATACACCTTTGCTCCTAGATTGTGCTGGAGTTTTGCTAAGCTGTAGGGAGACCTTTGCAGTGGAGTCAGGGATAAAATGAGAAGGTATAAAGCATGCTCGGTTTATAACAAAAAAATGTGCAATTTACTGACATAACAGGGAATGATTAGGTTGGAAGGGTTAAATTCCAGTGCTCCTTGGAAGGAGAGTAGCAAGGTGTGTTGCCATCGTCAAATCAAGGACAAGGCCAGCTAGAGAGGGAAGTGGTGGAAAGAAGGATGCCAGGATAATTTGTAAACCTGAACTAAAGACCTGGTCTAAGTCCACCAATAATGATTTTTAGGATTTATAGGGCTAGCATTTAACACCTATGTTCATATTAAGAAGTTTTAAATTTTTTCCTTTTTTTCTGAAAGGGTTGCTTTATTAGTGCATTTATTAATATATTAAATTGATCCAACTTTCCAGTCTCACAGTATTGTATTTAGTACATTGAGATTATTACTTTTGATATTTTATTTTACTTATATGCAAGCCAGAATAGACCTCAGAATGCTGTTGTCATTCTGTGATATTTCAAAATACTGTGCTTGGATTTTAGTCTATATATGCGTGATCAATTATTTCCCTTTGACAGTGCTGTTATTACATACATATTCCACAATTCGTGTGTGCTGAATTTGTTATTGATCTTTAGAGTAGTGTAAACAGTATGCATTTATTTACATGTATATACATGCATGAGGAGGTAATTAATTTACTTGCTATTGATTTGTTTTCTTTTTGATTCTGGCAGGTTGTTCAGCATTACATGTTGTAATTTATGCAATAATGTTCTGATGGAAGTTGTAAAAGCAGAACATTAGTAAGCTTATTTTTGCTGTCTTAGTAAATCTGTTCAGAAGGTAGATTATATAAATGGTAGTCTCTGCACTTGTCTTCTTACAGAGGAATATAAAATAAAATGTTTTCTGAAGGTAAAAGCATAAAAGTGCTGAGCTTACCTCAGCATTCTTGACATCAACATAAAGCCTGAGTGATAGATCAGGATTCAAAGTGAGGAGGTATCAATCTGCTAAGTTTAATCAGTGAGGAGTCCCAACGGTACTATTTAAATTTTTAAAAATGCAAGTTTGCTGTTATACTGATGTGTATGGTTCTTATTCTCTACCTGGGGTATCAAGCCAAACCAAGAAAAATTCCCTCAAGTTCAAAGCCAAACTCCTCAAATTAGCCATTTGTATCTGCTAAGCTCTGAGTGGTTTGAGTCACAGATGCTACTAAACTATGAGGAGAATCAAAATTAAGTATGTGTTTATGCTGCCTCATAGCCCATATGTATGCCTGCATTTAGTGTTGGACACGCACTTAGATGTTTTTTTCAATCGTGAGCAAAGTTCTGCATGAGCGAAATAGAACCTCTCTGCCCTATCCCTCCTGATAGCCATGCTGGTGGCAGGAGGGATAAACCTGTGCTGTGCACAAGGGTTGTGTTTACAGCTTACCATTTTATATTACAGCACCACATAAAGGGAGACAAAAGGATTAATTTTGAATAATTTTCTTGAATCAGTTGACCTTTTAAATTCTTTTTTCTGTTATTATTTTTACACATATATTCCAGTGAAGATGAGTTTTGAATGAAACTAAAAAATTTGTAAGCTCTCTTGCATAGTTTTCAGAGGGTATTGACAGAAATATCAGTCTGATTCATAACACAGGAGAAACACAGATTAGTTTTCACAGAGAGTTAGAAATAAAATACAAAATGAACCACCATGTACAACTGTCAAAATGCAATAGATTACTCATAGAGTCTGTATGTTCAGAAATTCCTTTAGGACATGGGTGATTGTGCCATGATTTATACAGCAGCATGGGTAATGGCTGTGATCCCTCTTGCAGTGATTGTCCACGTTCCTTTTAAGTTGCAAGGTCTGTTTTGTGCTTACCTGAATGTCTACTGCCAGTAAAATTTGCATTTTCTTAAATGCAGTGTTACTCTTCCTCTCTTCCCAATATAGGTTTCCAATCATGAAAAAAAGGGAATACTGTTCTTCTCATTTTTGTGTCCATTTTACAACAGTATTTCAATTAGGAATGGAAGCATCTCTCTAAAGTTCTGGATTTAAACTCTGAAAATAGCACTTTTGCTTCCGAAATCATTATTCCAATGTCAGTATTTTTTTTTACTTGAATTAATAATTTCAAATCAGAAGGTAAATAAAAGTGAATAGTTAGAAATCCAGGTAAATGTATATACTTCTGTGTTAGTTTAAGAGGATCTGTGCTCAAGGAATGTGGTATAAATTTGGTAGATGAGAAATGTATGTAATCATATGACATTAAGGAGTGATTATTTAATTTTAAAGCATTTACAGTGCAATTTGTGACAATTATATTAAATCACATTTGAAATTCATTTTTAAATTATAAAGTATTGTGAAGAAAAGTACATGAAACTAGCATTTTTGTTTCATTTTCATGCCTGTTTCAAAAAAGGAAAAAAAGACTGTATAGAAAGTGACATGTTATAATGAATTCTTTGTGTATTCAGGAGAATAATTTTGCTGCCTTTTGATGAAGAAGTAGTACATAATTTAATAGCTATTCTTCTGTAACTGAGGGCTACCTGAGGGCAGGGCTTGACAGGTCTGTTGAGCTGCTTGCCAGTTATGGGTAGGGATCCAGCTTTGCCCTTCTCTGCATGCAGAACATCAGTGTTGGTGAGAGACACAATTCCTCTCCCTGCTGCTGATGCTTTTGGGAACCTGGATGCGAAGGCTGAAAGATGCATCCTTGGGACCCCCGGAGTCCTGGGAGCTAAGGAGAAGACCATGGCTTGCGCTGAGCAAGACATTGGGTTTGCAAGACAGCACTCCTGTGAAGCAGACAGAGGGGACGCGTGAAGCACAGCTATTTCCTCACTTCCTCTCTCAGGACTCAGATGGTTCTTCCGTGCTCTCTCTGCTCTTGCTGTGTGCTCTCCTGCAGGATTTAGCACGTTACTTTCAGGTGGATCCTCTGGTGTGCCCTATTAGCTTGTTCTTCACCGCTGAGGCCCCCCAGTCCTGCAAGGCAACCCTACCTTAACGAAGGAGACAGTGGGGCCTGTCCCTAAAGCAAGGTAGGACTGCCTCTTACCTCCCAGGAAACAAATTCTGTGTGCCTTTGATACATAGATTCTGTCTGTTTATATACCTTCATTGGTGCCTCAGAAAGCTATTCTTCTTTGGGAAGTTCACGTTCCGACTTCCTTTGCCCCGCCGTTATCCGTAGGCCCGGGGCAGCGAACAGAGTGAACTGTCACAGATTTTGTGAATATGCATACACTAAGCAGGGCTGTAGTAAAGCGTGGGACAGTCCCTCACCTGGAGTGCAGAGGTCCCAGACAGTGTTGGGCTGACCCACCCTTCCCACCTGTGTGTACCCCTGCTTTGAATCCGCTTCAGCACAGCTCACTGTGCTGGAGTGCAGAGGCCCCTGCCCACTGCACATCACCCATACCTTCAATGCCTACGTGAATTTCCTTAGGAGAGAGCTGACAGCTGAGTATATTGCCTCTTACAGTTCCTGTGCTTCAGGCATGCCCTGGATCCCTGCCGACTTCAGTCCGAGCTTTAGGGAGCCTGAGAAAACAAAAGCAGACCCTCAGGGCAAACACGAAGTGCTCAATAGCAGTTGTTTGCTCTGAACAGCAGCATCAGTGACATTTAGCCTCTTCAGCAAATTCTTCTCTGAGCTTAGATGCTTTATTCATCTATCCTGTGACAGTTAGCCCTCTGTTATGCAGGTTTCACCTCAGTTTACTTGAAAAAGAAACCCAAATAATGTATTCATTGCTACTAATGACTTGTAATATTGCTTCTCTATTCATGCTTAATGACTTAACTGCAGCACATTTGCTAAGCTGTAGCTGGCTTTTTTTTTTCCTTTCTTCCTACCTCCTTTCACTGTGAGAAGGTTGAGGCTGACAAACAAGTCATTACCAGTGCTCACGTTTGTGCCACGTTTCAGAATGACAAATAATGCATCTTAAAAGCACATAGGTGGGCAAAGTAGCTTGTGCTTCCAGGATGAAAAATGAAAGGCTGACTAACCCACCTGACACACCTGCAAGCAGCTCATAACTGCTGCTGTGGGAAGTAAAAGACTTTCTTTCTTTACATGCTGACAGTAGTAAGTGGAAGAATCCAGGTAGTTCTCTTTCTTCCTCCTTTCCTGCAGCCCTCTCTCTGTCTTTCCATTTAAGATGAAGAGCACCTCCTCTGCTGATTTTCTTTCTCCTTTATGATCTGGACAAAAAGGAGAGCAGATGAAGAGCCCATGACAACTTTTGACCATATTTTGTCCTTACATCAAGTGTGATGCTGGAATCATTTTATTGCTGATGAGGAAGGGTAACTTCAGGTTTTTTTTCTTGGATACCACTAAGCGACCCACTAATTCAGAATGTGTGTATTTGTATGACTTAAGTGGTTTACCTTTGATTGATAATATAATCTCTTTGTTTTTCTTCTATGTCATATTCAATAACTACAGTTTTGTTTCCTTTCACCTCTAAAATTCTTTATATTTGAAGAGTAGCTTCCAACCCTAAGTTGTGTAAGTCCTTTGCTCCCTTAACAGGTAAAAATATCTAATGAAGAGGATGTTATGCTTACATCAGTCATCTGATCTCTACATATTACATCTTCCTGTTAATCACAGTGTAAGATTTCTGTAAGGTCCAGTGTTGATCTATATCCTAATACTTTCTGTAGATGATTACTGTAATGCTGCAGTGCAGGCATTAGAATCTCAGCCTGCTGGCTTGGCCAGGGATGCTCTCTGGAAGGTATGTGTAATGGGACCCTGTAGACTTCTTGTGAAAGATAATAAGGATTAGCAAACTAAAGCAAACTGTTGGACTATTAAATAGCATAGCTCATGAGCAATTAACATGGACAACTGTAGGAGAAAAAAAGTCTGTTTGAATAACATGAAGGATGTGTGTAAAACTGGTGCTGTTCTGACTTCCTCTATTAGTACCAGACTCTTACCTTGTAAGGAAAAATAAAAGTAGGGGTAGAGAAAAAAGAGAAAGATGGTGAGGCCTGTGAAGACATGCAGCCGTTGGACTGTTCTGACACTGCTGTGTGACTGTGCAATAGTGGTGGCAATTCCAAGTACACATGTCTGGACAACTTTTATAAATTTTCTGAAACAAAATAGGAATAATTAGTTCCATTGCTCTGATGATGTATTTTCTTTTACTAGCAATTCAGTTGTTGTCACTTGCTCTGTTTTCTTCAGTGTGTAACATTTTGAGAGAGAGAGGTGCATACAAACTGTATGTACAAAGAGATCCGGAATATGGCCAAATTTCTGTAAATTTATAAGCGGCCCAGAGTCTCTGTTTAGTCAAAATTCCTCTGAAATATACTGTGAATTCTGACAAAACAGGAATGTGGGGAGAAATTCTGGCAATTTTGAACTTAATAGAAAAGGCATTTTTGCTGGAAGGGCAGCAATATTTAATTGCAGAATGCAAACTAAAAATAGGAAAAGGACATACAGCTAACCAGATTGCTCAAATTTTATATAAATTGAGGCATATTTTATTTACATATCTTAGAGGATGAGGTTAAGTGATAAACATGGCTAAATTGTTCCCACACTCATGAACAGTTTCATTTAAGACTGTACATGTGTGGCTTGTTAAAGCATTTGTTTGCAGTTGGTCCTTCACCTTTCTCTTGAACACTGACAAATGATGCTTTGAAATACCAGGTTAAGTAAGAAAGTAGTGAACTATAGATTTATAATTCATAAGATATACTTTGTGTCCATCCTTCCACTGAACATAAATTTCCTGGTGGTGACGGTTTCAACTGAATTCTGAGCAGGGGCTGTGAGGACAGTGGGTGTATATATTTCTCTGAATCCATTGCCAATTCCTTCCATGAAGGCTTGGTGACTACACAGCATGAGAAAAAGATTCCTTCACTGCAGGGACATAGATACAAGTGTAATCATAATTGGCAAAAGCTGCTTTCTTAGGAAGTTGAGAGTTGTCTGATTAAAATGAAGCTCTGTTGTAAAGCAGAGGTCATAATCTCTCTGGCCATCCTCTGAAAGGGAAGGTATGGCCTAGATGTCACTTGCTATTCATATAGCTAAAAAATTTCAAACACAATTACTGACCATTTTACATTCTGAAGAGTTAGCAGATTAATGACGCTTGGTGGTGATTATGGTGTAGTCTTTGGCTTTGTAATAATTCCTTAATGTTGTTGGGCTCTGCATTGTTAACTGTTAAGAATTCAAAACCAAATTATTAATTTCCAAGTAAAAAAATTCATGTGTTCACTAGCGCTAAATGTTTGCAGCTTATTGATGCTGATGAGTATTTTTATCACTTAAAGGACTGCACTGGGAAGCATAATCGTTTTTCAGTAGTGGTTAAATCATTTGCAGACCCAGAATTTTCCATGATGGATCAGCTATACAGAATATTCCTGCTTATCCCATATCCTACTTCATATCTTTGATTTGGCTGAGACACCCACAAAAGAAAAAAAAAAAAGGCAAATAGACTCTTTTGGCAGGCAAAACACAGTGCAGTTCCCTTAAGCTGACTGCTCAAGCCGGCTGTTCCTCACAGCACATTCAGTCATGGAATCTGTCAGTACTCAGACACAGTCTCTCACTAAAAGACTCTCATACCTTGCCATCTGTCATGTTCTGCCTGTTCCCATGTAAAAATGGCTCCCCCGGTTTTGTCAGATTTGACAATCATTTCCATTGAGATTGGTGATGGAGCAAGCTTCAGAAATGTGTTCCTTTTCCCACGTCTTCCCTTGGATTGATCACATCTCACTTTAGGACTCACATATGTAGTCTTAAGTGACTTAGGTGGGTCTTCTAAAGGATGAAGACTGATGCACAGAAGAGGTTGTGCCTGAACTTTGTCAGCAGGTAACAGTGTAGAAAGGCTTTGCTTTAAACTTTTTACATTCTTTCCAAGTTTCAGTAGAGTTGCTTGCCTTCAGTAGAAAACCATACATATTAATTGGACACTGTTTGGATACATTTTCAGAAATATCTAGCGATGATGATGGAGATGGAGGCAGTGAGAGGGCAAGAAATAAAGAACCGTCTGGGAATATAATAAATAGCAGGGGTGTACTGTATATGGACAAAATGCACTTTCATGAGGAACAAAGAAATTACAACATTGTCATTTACATATTTCATCTTTAGCTATCCACCGCAACACATAAATACTAATCTGACAGCTCATATTTTTTTTCCCAATCAAATATGAATTTACAAATATTAATCCTGTATTTGTTCCAGTAGAATAGCAAAAGGAGATATGTTACCACAAATTAGCAACTTCAGTGACTTCTGAAATATTCTTAACATGTTCCTTTGTCACCGTGATGCTAATTTTATGTTCAGTCTTCATCTCATTTCCCAGATCAGCAGTGTCTGCATTTGAGAGCTAAAATAGCTAAGTCTCTTAGCAAGCATCAGTGGCACACGGATGATCTCCAGTTCCCTGTGCACCAGCTGCAACACATCTTCAGTGAACACCATGGACAGAAGAGACTTAGATGTGCCAAAGATGATGCCAGAGCATCTGTGCATAATCGGCATGCTCATGACCCCAATCCATCCCACTAGTAATGTCTACTGATATCTCCATCATTCCTATGAGGCAGACCTTTCAGGTGCCTCGGCCTTTTTTTTGCATGAGGATTCTTCACTGTAAAAATGTGTAGAATTAATAGCCAAATTCAAAGGGTGTGCACTCAGATATAAATTCAGTAACTCCGTGAATAGCGAAGTAAAGAGCATCCTCACACAACAGATGACTGTTTAGCTGCCACAGTCCTTGTAGAATATCCAAGTAAAAACATTACAGTGCATTCAGAGAAGGCCTGATAAAGCAGGGCTTTGTATCTGTGGTAGTTACAGCGTATACATAGTACAGCAGGTACACTGTGCGTGTCCAGACTGTCATGCATGCAGGACTTTCAATGCATTGTACTAATTTATGCTAGCTGAGGAACTGGCTTGATGTGGTATCAAAAATAAATTTCTGGTGATTTGAAAATATGGGCCCAAGCCTTGATGACTGGAGCCACTGTTAATGATCTGAGAAATACCTGCAAATCTAAAGGAAATTTATGAAGCCTGCAGGCTTTCCACAGTAGCTTTTGGACTATACGTTTCCAGAAGTCTTGCTGAATGCACTTACAGACTGTGCCTGTGTGCCCGTACTTTTCATGCAGGTGGGATGGTCAATATCGTGTGTGACCTTACTGTACAGTTGCTTTTAGCAAATGCTCCTCAAAGAAGCCATCACGGCATCCATTTTCTAAGATGAAGCCTTCTGTGAGAAAATTATTTTATGAAGTTACTTTATTTCTTGTGACTGTTCAGTTCTCCCAGCCGAGAGAAAAGCATTGGATGTTCAGGGACAGGAAAGGATGTTATGGTTTCACAGAAAAACAGTAGCCATTAGAAATAATAATAATTTTCTACCTGGGAATATTGTTCTAGGTTTTCCCATGTGTATCGAGGAATTTAAATGTAACTCCAGAAGAAACTCCCCTGTCTTCTGTTGGCTCCCTGTCTGGCATAGAAGCACAGCAAGCATTCTGTGAACTGCCAGTTCCAAGTGTGGATGTTCTAGAAAATTGAGAGAATGCTACAATGTGTATCTTTCATGTGTTAAATCAGCAGATGTTCAGCTCTTCTCGTTAAAGGCTTCGTACTTGTTTCCCTTAGCTTATACAGTTTATCACAAACTCCAAAATTTTCTTTCAGGATTTGCTATCATAAATGTAACAAAAGAAAATTGCACCTAGTAGACTTGGTATTCAGCAGTTCTATTTTGATGTAACCTTGTAAAAACTCTGTGAAATCTTTTTGTGTTACAGTAAGTGATGATTTTATGGTGGTAGTCACTACAATATGTGGTTACATGTTTATGTCCTTTTACAGTCTTGTCAAGAATGCATTTCTAGTAGCATCACAAATTTTTCAGAGAAACCTGTCAGGCTCTTCATGCATCTAAAAATTATTTAGAAATATTCATATTCATCACTTTGTATAAATTCAATGCTCAACTTGTTCGCGTGATTAAATTTTGTTAAGACTTTGTGCTATCCCAGAGTCAAGTGCTTAGTATACTTTTTTGACTGAGAAAGATATTTGCTCCTATTAGAAGGCAAGGAGAATAAATAGGAGACACCAGATTAATACATCACCATAATCTGAATTTATTAACAGATGTAAAAAAACTACAGAAAATTGGAGCATGAGTAGTTTTTTACAGCAGAGACAGTACTATTTTCTCAATACTATTTCTGATGCTGTATAGGATGCTGTTCTTCTGTGGAAATCCTGTTGTTATGCTCATTTTTGTCTGTATCATGCTGCCATTACTGTGAGGTGAACTCTTTGCTATCTAGAACAACAGTCCAGTCTTGTCCCATGATAGGCACTCCTTAAGTAGAGAAAAGACAGACCTTCTCCTTCCAACAGACTATAGTATCCACAGGCAATTACTCTAGAAAACCTCTGTGATGGGAGACTACATAGCGTTGAGAAAAAATGTACAGCTGGACCACTTAATTCCAGACATTATGGACTGATGACAACTTTCTGGCAGTTGTAGGCAACCCTGTCTCATATCAATAAAGCTGCTAATGTAAATTCTGAAATGTGAGGGACAAAAATGATGTGCGATAATATTTCTCTGTGTTTTTTGATGACTGTACCATTTGGTGGGCATCTCTCAGATTTGTGTTCTGTTACTTCCAGAAAAAATCTTTTAATAAATTAGTATTTCATCTGCTTACCAAGGTACCTCAACAGTTGACTTCATTAGACCTTCCTCAAGAACTCATTAGGAGTCTTTAGTTTGTTTTTAAGTCAAAGTCTACTGAGGGTTCTGTTTGGCTAACTCAATTTCCCTTTGAGAAATTAACAAAAATTTACACTAAATTCTGTTCCCTTTTTTACTGTGGAAGCCTCTGAAAAGCAAAGGTATTTTTCTCACTTATTTTTATTTCAGAACCTTATCTTTGAGTTATCCAAGTTACGGACTATATGATCTTTGTAGTTTTCCACTATTACAGACTACTAAGAATAATTTTATAGTTTAGAAGAGTATTTACTTGGTTCTTCTTTTTCTGCATGGTATAATTCTCTCTATGTTCTGGAAAATACATCTAAAGAAATGTGATGAGGTATTTTAGTGATGGAAGTGACAGTTTTGGCTTTATGTCTCATTATCTGAAAGACAGCATCTCCAGCAGCACAGACATATCTCATTCTGCCAAGGCCCAATGTAGAACATAATGTGTGAAAGAGACTACAAATGAGGGGAATGGATCTCTTTCTTGCTTAAAATGTTATGAATTTATTCCTTTAGGGTAAATGACTGTATTTTATAACTCCAGTTTTAGAGATAATAAATAATTTTAGGCCACTGAAGTGACAGGACAGTACATCTGTGTGAAAAGTGAATCATCTGGGGAAAAAAAATGAGAAAGATCACTCTGAATTAAGTGCATGAGCCCACAGTCTGAGTTATTGGTTTGATATTCAGATGTTAAAGTGCAAGAGCTTGCTTTGTACTAGTCCTATGGCCAGAGCTGCTAGAAAATGTGATCTCACAGGTTGAAGCTGCTTGGATCTGGCCCTGAAGCAGAGATGATAAAAGCTCTGGCATCCTGTTTTCATCTTCTGGGCTTTCAGCAGTGTCTTCCAGAGCCAGAGACCTGGAAACTGAAGGATCTAAGTGACATGAGTATCCTGGTGACAAGGACACGAGGACAGTCTGCAGTCTGCAGTCCTCTGCAGTCCTCCCACACAGAGGTCCTGTTGGCTGTGGGATCGCCAGCCCCAGCTTGAATGGGCAAGGAAAGCATGCACATACCTGGCAATTGTGTCAGTGTCTGAAAGTTGGCCAGTAAAATTGATATTCTGTTGTTAGGGCTAATGGTGATTGATAGATAGATAGATCGATAGATAGATAGATAGATAGATATTTGATTGGATAGACACTAGAAATTCAGAGGTGGTTGTTTTGTTTTGGTGATGGGTAGGGCTTTTAAATATATAGATTAATTACAATTGATTCAAACTGGTAGTGAAGTTTAAATTTAAACTTTTCAATTTGAACAGCTCTTTGGAGTGTCCGTTTTTACAACGACCCAAGTAATAATTCAAGAGAGTCCTGCTATGTCTTACAAAGTCTGCGGAGGTCGCAAAGGGAGAGGAACTTCAATTTGTTGATTTTGAGTCCCAAAAAACATTCAGTAACTATTATCTGTAGTTACCAGATCCACAGGACTCATGCTGATTAATTTCCTTATCTGAAAGACGTTGCTTTTCATACTGTAAATGATACCTGATGCTCCCTGGAGGGCTCTATAGTTTATAGATTTTATAAGAGAATGAGGAAATGAATGCATTCTTGCCTTTTTGTGATGCTGTGGTTCTTTTATTCATAGAATGCTCTATTTTAATACAATTTATGCTTTTACCAGCATTTTAACATTTCACTGTAAAAAAAAAAAAAAAAAATCTTTTATCATTCATGTTGAAAAAAGCACTCAAGCTTTAATCCACCCAGAGTCACTAACTGCTATTTGATCTTAAGGGATGGTGCTCATAAACTATAGAAAGGCAAGGGCTAAAACATTCTTTATGGTGTAAATGTTTAGTGCATCTCATATTTATTGAAGGGACCATAATTATGCAAAGCCATTACAGTGGATATTCATGGCACTGTATCAAGCAGTATCTCTGAATTTTTTATCAGCTCTATGAGCCTGAATGAAGTACCTGTATCTTTTCACTGCATTCCACTTCTCCTCCTACTTAAATCAACTTCCTGTGGAAGGCTGTGTTGTTGCATAAATATACACGGCTGCAGCAGAGGAATTAAGGAAGACCGTAAGCGTGGAGACTGTATAAGGTCTGGCTGAGTTATTGTTAAAGTGAACCTGTTGCTTTTTTAGAATTTATTTTGTAGCATTTTCTGTACTGTCTTCTGTTCATAAGTTTGACTCTTATCTGAGCAATGTTCTAGTGCCGCAGGCACTTTTTAGCTCCTTATTAGTGAAGTACAAATTAATGATCACTGCTTATTCAAAATGCTTTTCCAGTGTTGCTTTTCCTACTGGTTATTAGCATGAGAAGGTTACAAAGCTGACCACACAGAGCAAGTAAAGATTTCTCATAGGTTTAGGAATAGCCAGGTTTTGTGATGCTGTTTATCATTCAGAAAAACTGAATTAATAACTATAAATTACATTCCGATATTGACATTGATATTTTAGAAGGACTTTTTACTAGGCCATGCAGTGATAGGACAAGAAGTAATTGCTGGAGAACTGAAAGAGGGTAGTTTTAGATCAGATATTAGCAAGAAATTCTTTACTACGCAGATAATGAGGCACTGGAACAGGTTGCCCAGAGAAGTTGTGGTTCCCTCATCCCTGGAAGTGTTCAAGGCCAGGTTGGATGGGGCTTTGATCAACCTGGTCTACTAGGAGGAGTCCAAGCCCCTGGTAGTGGGGCAGGAACTAGAGGATCTTTAAGGTCCCTCCCAACCCAAACCATTCTATGATTCCATGACATTTTTCTGGAAACCTTATTCTCATGTAGGCGTCTGGGGAACTGTGTCAAAGGAAGGCAAATGAAGAAGCAAATGCATGCTATTTAAGGCAGTTTGTTTACTGAAATATCTGCTCAACACCCTAAAACCTCCAGAAACCTGGTCCAGCAAGGGAAGGTCAAAAGTAAAGGCTCTGCCTCCTCCACCTGACCTTGCACTGACAACTTTGTCTGAGTGTTTAATCTCAAGGAAAACCAAGACTGCATTCTAAAAGTCAGTTTATTAAACCATGCATCTTTTCTGATTGCCTGATTCTATAGGAAATCTTTCTGATACACATTTTTTGCATACAAGAAAAATAATATTAATTAAACCAAAATATATAACAAAGACTGACTATTAGATATAAATCCATCTTTACAAAGTACACAGCTCTGTGTGCAAGTATAAAGATTTTCATATTTCAAAACAAAAAGTGGTTAACAACTGAGAGAAAGTTGAGGAAACTTCCTTAGTGATTAAGTATTCTATAATTGTCCAGTATATGAATGAGGAAGGGAGGGAAGGAAGGGAAGGAAGGAAGGAAGGAAGGAAGGAAACCTCTGCTCCCCACTATTGGTGAAAAAAGTATCCTAAATAATTTCAAAGGATGATAAATTTACTCTCCAAAATGCACTGTAATACTTTGTAGTTTGCAATTAAAAGGATTCCAAACAATTATGCTGTAAAATTACATGTATCCACTGAATTTATTCCTAATTATTGACATTATGTATGGAAAGAGAGGGTGACTCAGAAATCACTACCTCAACACTCCTGTCCACTCTTTGACAAATGTCCAGGTGATTTGAATCAACTGAGTTTTCATAGCTCAAAAGATTAAGATTATGGCACACAAGACCAGGAAAACTGACTATTTACTAAGTATAGTGTAGATTCAGGCTTATTTTATGCAAGGAGTCAGATGAAACATTTTTGAATGTCCATCTAGAAATTACTGTTCTCCTAAGTGGCATCCTTTGAGAACAGGGCTTTTCTCTCATCTCAGAGCATTGCTTATGTTTCGGAGAAGCTAATCCAACTACTGAATATTAAACTGGAAAAAAAGAGAAGTTGTTATATCTCTGTGTATCTAAACGATCAAGTTTTCTATTACCTGTTTGATCATATTGTTCAATTTTTCTGTCGTTATATAAATTATAAATGTAATGTGAGCGAACTCCTTTGCTTCAGCTGCAGGTGGTGTTTTGCTCCCGCAGCCCTGCTGTGGAAACCCTGGTGGGAATCGCAGGCTGGATGTATGACCACCTTTCTCTCTTGCCTCAAAGGCGCCGTCCATGGCTCAGCGAGGAACAAAGGATTTCTCTCCGGAGCCCCAGGCCAGGAGCGGCTCCCGGAGCCCTCGAGGCTGGAAGGAGCCAGCAGCGCCCCGGCCCGGGCACGGTCCCTGTGTGTGTGTCCCTGTGTGTGTGTCCCTGTGTGTGTGTCTCTGTGTGTGTCCCTGTGTGTGTCCCTGGGTGTGTGTCCCTGTGCGTGTGTCCCTNGTGTCCCTGTGTGTGTGTGTCCCAGTGTGTGTGTCCCTGTGT
Source organism: Edolisoma coerulescens (assembly GCA_013397115.1). NCBI lineage: Eukaryota > Metazoa > Chordata > Aves > Passeriformes > Campephagidae > Edolisoma > Edolisoma coerulescens. Next base: position 1,406,355 of record VWZW01006009.1, on the reverse strand, counting down.
GTGTGTCCCTGTGTGTCCCTGGGTGTCCGTGCCCCGCACACGCGGGCACAGCGCGCTCGGCGCAGGGCGCAGCCCGGAGCCTAATGCCGAGCTTGCTGCTGCAGGAGGAGGAGGCAGCCGGAGCTGTCTCCAGAACAAGGCAGTGAGGGCGGCTCTCGGCAGCACGGGGCTGCGGAGAGGGCCGCTTAATGGAGCGTGACAGGTACGGGAGGAACGAAATCACAGCACTCGGCAGGCAGGCCATTTAAAATGGTAATGCAGGCAGCCCTCATCTCGTCCCAGCGCTGACACTCCTCAGCATCTGCCTGTGCCACTCATTCTGCGTAGATTGTCAGGTGGATATCAAAACAAGCACAGCAGGCAAATAAATACGCGAATCTGAGCAAATATTCTCTCTCCTGCAGGAACTGTAGACAAGAATGACTGACAGGAACTCACTGCGACTGATGATCTTGGTTTTTTCTGACTACACTCTGTAGGTTATTTCTTGTCGTGCCCTGCTCCCAACCCAAACCATATAGGTCTCTGGTAAACTCCCCCAGTCATATTGGTGTGTAAGAATATAATCTGAACTCGCTGCATTACAACAGATTGCTGTCTGAAGAAAATTCAGGGATAAACTTTTGTGGTTTAATGATGGAAGTGTATTGGCTAAGATTTAATAGAACAGCTATTAATAGATCAGAGATCTTGAATTGCTGCTTTCATAATTTTTCTGCTTAAATGGACTGTATTGGGATTAAATAGAAAAAACCCTTTTTTTTTTTTTTTACATTTCAAACTTTTATGCTCAAAAATAGGCAAAGCCTGTTAGATCTTCATGGATCTGTTATTAAGAGAAGTGATGGCCTGACCACAGTGTGTTGCACAGACAACCTGGAGGCCCAGCTGAGTGTGTCAGCATCCTACAAATCACATAGATTACCTCCATCTTGACAGAGAGGAAGATTTGGATCAGGCTTATTACTATTCTAGTTCTTACTTAGAAATTGAAAATACTAATAGTTGTCTACAAAGTAAGGTATTTGAGAAAAAAAAAATACTGTTAATAATGCACATCGAGATTATTGCCCTAAGCAATTCAATGTTGCATATTAAAAAGTTCTTTTTGGCTCTGATTTCTTCTGCTTGTACAACTCCTCTTTTGCATGTGGACCTGTCCCTGCTTACCTTAGGTTTCTTTATATTATCATTAAGTTATCTTTATTTATCATCAATTCTTCCTCATTCAGCACTTTCTTGCCTTCTCCTGTCCCTCAGACTGTCGGTATTGAAGCAGATGAAAGTGGTATTTGGTGCTTAGGGTCCAGAGCACAAGTCATATGAGGAGTGGCTCAGATAACTGGGGTTGTTTAGCCTGGAGAAAAGGAATCTCAGAAGTGACCTTATCACTCTCTACAACTACCTGAAATGTGGTTGTAGTGAGGTGGTTGTTGGTTTTTTTCCCCCAATAACAAGTGATAGGATAAGGGGAAATAGCCTTAAGTTTGGCCAGGGGAGGTTTAGATTGGATATTAGAAAAAATTTCTTCACTGAAACATTTTCAAAGCATTGGAACCGGCTGCCCAGAGAAGTGGTTGAGTCATCATCTCTTGAGGTGTTTAAATGGCACTTAGTGACATGGTTTAGTGTTGGACTTGGTGGTCCTGGGTTAACGGCTGGACTTGTTGATCTTAAGGGTCTTTTACAACCTAAATGATTCTGTGCTTTCTATGACGTATATACTTGGATTTTTTGAGGCAAGATCCTACCTAGAGTTGTTGACATACAGATATTAATTGTGTTGCTGTTGGAATGCAGGCTACATATATTCTGTTTTAGTGCCTGGATGTATGTGGTTTTGGTATCTTCTTGCAGTGAATAGAAGACCAGTGTCTCAATAAATTTGGACAGTCTTTGGACAATTATGCAAATGTAGTGCCGTATTAAGTTAAGCTCACGAGTCTCAGTTCTAGGCTCATCCAGCTTGCAGTTAGAGGAAACTTCTCCAATTCTGTGATACTTCCTACTGGATTGCATGGAATATTTTGGTTAGTGTGTAGAAATGACACTTGAGCGTTTGATGGTAGTACTAATAATTTGTGCAGCACTTTTTTGCATCTTTGAATAGATCTCAGATAAGAAAACTTGTTTTACTTGATTCTAGTTAAAATAAAAAAAGTCAAAACCTCTTCTCCCACTCCCAAGTCTTTCATTCCTCCCACAGAGCTTTTAATTGGGAGAAAAGACTGATTTTAACTTTTCTTTGTTTGGAGAAAGCAGCAGTAAGAGAATATACTATTTCAGGCTGATATGACTGGGTATGATCTAGCCTTTTTTATTATTTTATATTTACACATTTAGTTTATGAAACTTTTAAGTTTTACAGCTTATATTTTAGAGTAAGAAAATGAATAAATGATATTAAAGTAATGTCCATTTTTGAAGAAATGTCCCTCCATTCAAGCAGCAAATGTCTCTCTCTTCTTTTTGTAGAAATGACATTCTTGTGAATGAAAATTAAACATCTTTCAAAAGTCATACCATAAGACATTCTCTACACAGCATGCATTAACCCTGACTGCAGCAACTTAATGGCAAAGATGAAAGAACATTATAGCTGGTTTGTTAATTGTGATATTGATAAGATTGATAAGGATTTTAAGCTTTACTTTCTCATTCTTCACAAGCTGTTCAAATTTCTGGTCTGAGGACTGTTTAATTTGGACTAGTTCTTTGATATGTTTTGAATCACTCTCAGAGCATTTATAAAAAAAGCTCATCTATGATTTCATAATCTCTGAATCATTTCATTATCTCTTAAGATGTCCTAGACCTTTCCTGTGGTTTGATGTACAAAGGAACGGCAGACTTCTTAAGTCTGCCAGACATTTTACCTACCGTGCAAGCTCTTAACCCTGTTCATTGAGATAAATACAGCACTTGCAGATTGATGGAACATTTGGCTATGCTATCACTTAGCTAAGAAGTTAAGGGAATTTGGGATCTTGTAGCTTTTTCATCTTTAAAGTTGTTTCTTGAAGTTCAATTATGATTTCCTGTTCTTTCCAGATCTTTTCAGTTACTTTATCAATTTGTCTGTTGTTATAGAGAGTTTAGCAACAGCCTGCATGTTGTACACACAGTGTAATTTTTTTCTGGAATGAAAATCACCGAATACTTGTCGCAGATAATTTGCCTTTTCATATTTGTACAGCAACCCTATTCCAAAGTCACACTGCATTCCTCTAAAGAAACCTCTAATGATACTGCCTAACTCCTCAGCTGTGGAGTTCTACAATAGCTTTTTGATGCACTATTTATGCACTGTTAATTTTTTTTCATTAGAGGCTGTTATGCTTATTAGTCACCATAAAGGAAACACTTCAGGATTCAGCAGTGCATTGGGGTGATATTTTTAAAGTGAACTTTTCACTACCTGAAGCAAAGTCTCAGGGTATCACGTAAGGGGAAGCAGTGTAATTGGGCAATGCTTATCTTGGGCTTATGAGGGCAGATCTAATTTACCATACAAATAATTTTTCATCCCTTTGCTCATGTCCTTCATCACTTATCCCACTCTTTCTCTGACACTGTTAGGGCTGCCCGAGAGCCACAGCATCCTGATGCAGATGTTGCTGGCTGCTGCTGCAGCACACGGAACAGCTGCCTCCTCCTCAGGGAGCAAGCCCCAAACAAAGGTGGTGCTCTGGCGCCAGCAGAGGCAAAGAAGGAGAGAGGAGTCTTTTGTATGGGTTCCAGCAGGTTTATTCCCGTGGAGAGCTTGGGGGCAAAAGACAGGGGACAATGGAGTGTCCAGGGTTTTATATGGGGGCAAAAAGGGGCGGAGAGAAGGGGAACAACCAATGGGGAAAGATAACATGGGAAGAGATAGCAGGGGAATGACCAATGGGGACAATTTAGGGGAGGGGAACATAAGAAACAACCAATGGGGCATCGAAGAAGAAAGAACATTCTGGAAATATACATATTTAACAAAAGGATATGCATAAACATAGAGTCATACATAAAACTGGGTGGAAACTACTTCAACCAATAAACTGAAAACACGTGAAGTAGAAGTGATTGAGAACCTGGGAACTCACCCTAACTCGAATGTAGGGATTAGACTGCAGTGTCTCAGGTGCCTATCCACCACTTTGCCTCCAACATGGCTTTAGCCAAGTGCACTGCAACACTTCTCGGCTCTGTGGATCTTTCCTCCCACCCTTCACACCTACTCATCCCATGCCTCCCAAACAAGGCACAGCACTTTTATGTCTATTCCCCATTGTCCTCTGTTCCTCAACTGCTTATTCTGCTCCTCCCACTTCCACACTTCTACCTTTCAAGAAGGTAAGTGTACTTTAGGTGTAATGAATGATGAAGCTGATGCTTTCTACTAATTCCACATTCTCTCCTGTCTTTACCCAGATAATGTGATCATTTGGACAACCTCGTTTTTAGAGTAAGTCTTGGTTTTGACAGGGGCCTGTATTTTTAATGTATGCATTTCTGAAAGCACATGTTCCCAGAGGCAAGGTTATAGCAGAATGTCTTTATTTTGAAAGATGGAGGTTAGGAAGATCAGAGCTTTCTTGGTGTTTGTAGAAGTTTGCTCCTTAGCCTCAGGCTCACTCAGAATAAGTCAGGCACAGGTAAGCTTTATTCCTGCAGTCAAGACATTCTCTTGTGCTTCAGGAATGAAGCTGTCAGCCATAGTCCTTAGACTTTAGACGTACATGTCAAAAGATACCTTCTACCTACTCCTTTCAAAGGAGAGGAAAATGAAATCAGTGTTAAGTCTAGACCCTTGAAGCACATCAACTGGGATGGTGCCAAGGGTTAAAATGTTATTGAGATCCCAAGTTAGTTCCAATTGCCAGTCTGACTTTTGACTTCAATATGGGTTGAAAGAGTTCCTTAAAAAATAAAGCAGCTTTTCAGCTGATGGATAAGCTCTATGGCAAGCAGAAAAGATTACTGTAATATTTTAAAAGAAGTGTTTGCTATCTGGCCTCAGAAGTTGTAATTAACCTGTGTGAGGCCAGAGCTATGTATTATAAAAGAGTGAAAAGTATCTGTGCTGTCTGTAGGAGAGGCAACTCAGGTATTTTACAGGCAGTGTAGCATTTTAAAGTATAGACTTTTAAGACTTTAATTTTAAGTGACAGTGGCATGATCTGTAACTGCAATATACTGCTCTAAACCATCTTTACCATACTCTGTATTACCTCTGTGGCTGTTTGTTCCTCAGTGGAACCTGAAAGAATATTACAGACAAATTTCATTTCTTGTTGTTTCACGCTTCTTCACCACAATAATATGCGTAGCTAACAGGTTAACAAGTATGCCCTGCTCACTTTCTTTTTACTGAAAAGACTTAACAGGTCATAGAAAGCTTCTAAACCTCACAGTACTCTTCAGATCTTGTAGTAATAATAATGTTCATTTTCTCTTTTCAGTCTTTCTTTCTCTATTGCTCTCCTACTTTACTGTCACACTCAGCCCTTTTTATAACTTCTGACAGGATGCTACCTTCAATCCAGTCCCTCCAATAATTATATTATGTGGGTTTGATTTTGCGTTATGTATTAATGATGCATTAAAAAAGAATCTTGGTAGGAATGAATCATTCTAACTTCACTGGGGCTGAATATCTAAACAAAAATATGTATGAAAGTTGAAATTACTTTCTGTCTACAGAGAGAAATGTTAAAATTACAGGACTCCTAGTTTATATGGTATCAAAAGAAGATATAAAGGGCAAGTAGGTGTAAGTGTGATGTAGAAGACTCAACAGGTTTTTCTCCTCTGCTTTTATTAAAAATACTTTGAATATGTATTTTGTATACTATTTTATTTTGAGAAAGTTAGAAGGTATCATCCACACTTCTGTAAAATTCTAAATAATAATGAAATGTTTGAGGTCCTCTGGCAGGGTGAAGTTCTCTCAATTAGATGTTCAGTCTTACCAGAAATCAAGATACAATCCAAAGTGCAAGAAGCACTGATTGTACTTTTAAAATTTTGATTATTCATCCTTCTGCTTTTGAAATTAGCTTTCTGCAATCCCAAATGATATTCATAAATTCTACATAAATGTTGTGCCAAAATGTATATTCCTTCACCTCTTGCATGTCTCAGGAGCGTAAGAGTGCTATTAGTACTGGACAGGTAACTCTTTATGTGACATAAGGTGGGTATTTTTAAAAAAACTAATAAACATTCCAGAAAACGGGGTTTACTCTGGCTTCTACTTATTCATGTTAATGCAGATGAGCTGTTTTGTTTTTGTATCACAGCAATGACAAAAAAATCTCAGAATAATCTAAATTTGTGTCACTTGTCTAGGGATTTTTTGTCTTTTTCTTTTGTTTAATTTTAAAAGCTTCTGTTTTGTTGAAAGGTTAGAAGATTCTGTTTACATGTTTCAGTCATCCAGTCAGGGATGAAAATCCATATGGCTTAAAGGATCACTTGCACACCATAATCAAAAAGCATTAAATATCAAAAGTGAGCAGTAAATGCAGAGAGCATAACTAACTCTTTGAGTAAACTAGAAAGTGAATATTTGCATAAAATGAATGCATTCAGAGTTATCACAGCAGACTTCCAATACTTAGGGAGAGGCCACAAGAAAGCTGGTGAAGGCCTTTTTTCACGGGCACGTGTAAAAGGAGGATGTGATAGGACAAAATAGAGTGGCTGTAAACCGACAAGAGTGGGCTTAGGGTAGATATGGGTAAGAATTTCTTTACTGTGGGTGTGGTGAGGCACTGGAACAGTTGCCCAGTGAAGATGTAGATGTCCCCTCCCTAGAAACATTCAAGGCCAGGTTGGATGGGGCTCTGAGCAACCTTCTCTAGTGGAAGGTGTCCCTGCCCATGGCAGGGGGGTTGGAACGAGATGATCTTTCGGGTTCCTTCCAACCCAACCCATTCTATGAGTCTATGATTCTATGATCATAAATATCAAAGAAAAAATGGGTGTTGTAGTTTTTTGCATAATCATTTCCATAGACTTGGTGATTACTTTGCTCACCACCTCAAATTCTGTATTCATTTGAAAACAAACTTAAATTATAAGCTTGCCCTTTGAATTTTGCATGGATACTGAATTCTTTAAAAAGAATTTTCTGATATTGCAGTGCAGTAACATTTTTGTCCCTGTTCATGAGTTTTCTAGACTTGGTATTTTTCTCTTTAAGTAAATCTAAATGTCACTGGTGTGTCACAGGCCACAAAACGCTAACTGCAAGGGCCAAGAGTCTACATTTAGGCTCCAGTGCAAGAGCCTTCATGGTACATCCTCCCACAGTTCTGCTTCACTAAGTATCCAGTCATGCTAGGAGTTGCTTCCTTTCAGTGTCTGTAGGAATCATTACTGGGGAAAAAAAAGAATGTGAGGTTGTAGTGGTGATTGTCAGGAAGGTGGTAGAAGGTGCACGGGCTGGTCTTATTTAGCTCAGGAAATCAGGAAGGTGAGAAGAACCATAAGGTCCTTGTCAATCCCAAAATTGTGTCTCAGTGTATCAGGCCTAATGGCTCTGTTTGGATAGTTCTTCTGACTGACTGTGCTCCACCCCAGGGATGCTTCTGACCTTTTTACTCCAACCCTCTGTCCTAACAAAGGGAGAAACTACTGCAGTAATTTTTTTTCAGAAAAAACCGCCCTCAAATACCTTTCATGGCCCTAAATTGATCTAAAGATTAGAAAATTCAGCCTCCTTTGTCTTATTCTCAGTGTCTCTGAGTACCTCTTTTATTACATACACATGATGACAGTAGGGGGATTAATTAATATTAAATGGAAAAAGCAGAATTAATCTTGAAGTACATTACTTTGTTTTATTTCTCAAAATGAAAAATCCATTAGGAACTGATATTGGTAGGTTCAGAGTTCAAAAATGTGCATAACCTAAAAACGCCTTTAATTTTTATGGCAGTGGCGGTTATCAAAGTATGAGACATGACAAATAACACACAATGGGAAGGCTGATGGCATGTCATACATTGGGCATGATCAGCTGAAGGAAATGACTGATGCCTTCTCAAAACTGTCAGCTGCTGTCTTTGAGGATTTTATCTTCCAAAGATGGAAGGTGGAAGTATTCCAGTACTTGAGGAGGGAAACACAGGAGTGGAAGGGACAGCCAAGGTCAGAAATTCTAGATCAAACCATTCAACTTCAATATCTAAAAATAATCAGGGTATTTGCAAGCACCTGGAGTGTTGCAAAGAAACCAGCACCAGGCAACGTGGATTTGTCAAAAACCAGCTAACGTCCTTTTTGACAGATTAACAGGCCTTGGTGTGAGTTACAAAGCCATAGAAGTCGTTCATTTTGAATGTAGTAAGAGATGTCTGGCTCTTTTGACATCTTCATAAATAAGCTAGGGAAACATATTTTAGGTCAAACTATTCGAAGGTAAATGTAAAACTCATTGATTGACTGTACGCAAAAGAATCAATGGTTTACTGTAAAAAAAGAATATATCCAGTGCATTCTGGGAGGGTCATTTTTAGGCCCATATGAAAGACATAAATAATAAAGAGTATCCTTGCTAAAGGTGTAAACACATTAGAGGACAGGGCTTGAGTTTGAAATATTCTTGGAAAATCGTAAGAAAAACATTGATGACACTGGATGAATGTAATATGGATAAGTGCAACCTCCCATTTAAGCAGTGACAATCAGCTACTAAAGTTCTTTTTGGAGAACAAGTGCTAAGTTTTGTGGGAAAGGACATGAAGTTTCTAGCTAGTCTGATTAAGTCAACAGCATCATTCTACTGTAAAAAGCAACAGGCACAACCAAAGGAATGTCTGTGACAAAAAATTTTCTTCTCTGTCCAGCTGGGTGAGATAGAGGTATCAGTAAGAGTGGAGCTCGTTTGAGGCAACACTCCACGGAGTGTGTGGGGAAGAGCAGAGAGAATAAACAGTGGGCAAACTGTCTGGAGTGATTTAACACAGGGGAAAAAAGAGAATGAGGAAACACAAGAGAATGAGGAAACACGAGAGACAAGTTTTGAGCATGGAAAAGACAATTGCAAAACACAAGGAACAACAGAATGAACTGGATGGCCTCTTGGGGGCCCTGTTTGCTCTATTTATGATGATTCCGGACAAAATCTCTGCAGGAGGTCTTTGTTCTTTACAGTTTTTTAGCACAAATAGAATTACATGGGTTTGGTTTTAATAGCATGTGTTTGTGCTCACCCGTGTGCTTTCAGGGTTACTCTTCAAAGATTTGGATTTTAATTCTTGGATTAAGATCCAGTTTGCAAAATGCTGCTACTTTCATAAAAGAGAAAGTGTAATTTCCAACTGATCCTATTTCTAGCTTATGTTAATGCAGCTTGATGGCTGCAGTAATTTAAGCTATTTGCATATAACCTTGTTAGAATTTGATGGATTTCAAGGGGTTAAGGTTGCGTATTAATTATCTGGAAAGTACATTATCTCTGATGAAAGAGTTGGTAATGCATAGTTGCGAATTGTTTGGATTAGGGAAGACCATGAAGAATTTCAAGGGGGATAGAGGCAGCAAAATGAACAAGTGGTAGATGGATTTTAAGGTATATTTTAAAAGAGTGGTAGGAATTAGAAACTCTTCTAGGCTCAAGATCAAACGTAACAACTCAGGAAAAACATGTAAGAGTCAGTATGGGTAAAGGATTATGAGTTTTATTCCTTTGAGTTACAATGAGAAGGAAAACTAGATATCATGATGTTTATAATGTAATAATATGGTATTACGGCCCCACGTGAGTTGCTGGTACATTCATCTGAAATAGTTCTTACCCTTCCAGTGAAATTATGTACACGCACAAGGGCATCATAGTTCGGCAATGAAATCCTGAGGGGATTTGCTGAGACACTGTTCTGTTTTGGAGCCAGGCTTTGAAGGGAGAAGAGAGAAAACAGGAAGCACCATAGAATGAGTGAAACCATGTACGGCTTACAGATGTGTAGCGAGAGCTCCATTTTCCCCTAATCTGAGAGCAAGGAGGATGACTGCAAGCTTGAAAATAGCAAAGGAGCTTTTATGATGTGTCAGTTACCTGTGGAGTTGATTGCCAGCTACAGGAGTCACATCCTGATCATGGAGCACGCTGATCGCAGAGACTCAGCATCCCTGATGAGACATGCCCTGAGGAATTTCTGTACCTTGGTCTGTGGTCTTTATTTGGCACACATCACCTTACGGGTTATGTGTGAGCATCCCAGTTTGCTGGATAAGTATGTAAAGTTCCAGCTCCAGCCTCAAGTCAGTTAGTCCTTCTTCCGGCCTTCTTTCTCTCCCACTTCCTTTTACCCTTCTGCCATCTGTCTTTTAACTCATTTTTCACTTATGCTTGAAATCACAGGCTACCGATTAATCAATGATTTTTTACTGCAATTTTTTTTTATTTGTGCTCTTTGGTCGTTTAAAAAAGGGTTTAATCCTCTTGCTAGCCTATGATGTTAATATAAATCATATTCTTGTTCCTGCAGACCACAGCAAAGAGCAGCTAGCACTGCAACCCTCCTACTCACTGCTGCTCTGATCATGTGCCCTTGCACATTGCTTTTGCAGCACCGATGTTTTCATAAGAATCTGGGACGCAAACGTTTAGCCCTCTGGCTTATGCACAAATAAATTTTCCTCACCTGTGTATCATGTCTGACTGAATATGTTATTTTCTTAGGATTTTTACACTGAAACTCTCTATATTTCAAAAATGCAATACCGCATCATTTTCTTCAGCTTTTGCTGCACTACTTTTATTCCATACTCTTGGGAAAGACCTGGATCATCCATAGTCAGACTCCAGGGAATCAGGTGAAAGTAATGAAATGTAGTGTGTCAAGAAGGGTCTTTATGAGTCAAACGTGGCGTGCCTTTCAACTCCTTTCGTATGAAATGCCTTATTTTCTGCCTAGCTTGGTGATAGTTTCTGTTCAGGCTGTTCAGTGTAATGCCTTGGCTGAAAAAAGATAATTGTCGTTGCATGGTGGCTTGGACTCAGCAGTTTGTTCCTGTGTTTAAATGACAGGCCTGCTGCACTGCACTTAATGTAACAGTGCTGAGTGAGTGGGCACAGCATTATGTCATGGTGCAGATACATGGCCAGGGCTGGCACCAACACGTGGTTTGTTTTCCCCTCTGTGTTACAAAGAACTCTGAACTGCGGTTTACCATCGTTAAGGTAGCTTTAACTGCCTGACACTGGCTGGTCCTTGGCTCCTGTTCACCTGCCATCTCTGTTGGAAAGTTTCATTTTAGGCAAATAGCAAGTAGCAGTTGATCAGAGTGAAGAGGGAATGAGCAAAACGAAAACATAATGCTGTTTTAGTTGTTAAATATTTCCTTTAACAACTTAATGCTTCTTCTTGTTACGTAGTGGGTACACAGAACTCTTATAGATGTAGGGCTATGTGTTAATGTTTCTGGCTGAAATAAAAATCTGATTCCAGCTTATTTTATTATCAGCTTTAGATGGATATTTCAGACAACAGTTGTGGGAATATCTAGCAACTAAGATATCCCATTTTAACATACTTAAATATTTCTGTATCAGAGCCTCAGAAAAATCAAGTAATATAATAATAAGACCAGTAGACAATTTTCTTCTTTCTGCTGAAATTCACCCAGTCCCCACAGCCCTTATGTGCAAAAAAATGTAGTCCAGTGCACTTCTAAGAATTCTGCTGTTGGATTTCTTCTGCCTTCATTTTGCAGATAGTAGTAATGTTTGGTTTTTTTTTTTTATTGTGGTCAATCATTGACATAGAAGTTATGAAAAATATTTTGCAGTGCATACTTCATTTTAATCCTCAGTTAGTATTTCACTAAAAAATGTGATCATTTTTTGTACCAATAAGTTAAGTTGCTCACTAGCATGGGTTCTCCAAAAACCTCAGATCTGATAACCTCTGCCCTTTTAACAAAACCTAAGTATTTTTATTAGGCTGTATTTAAAGACTTGCAGTGTAAGATGTACACCGTGACTGTATGCATAAGAAGTCATGTTTCCCTAAAGCAACTGAGTAAATGTTTGTGTAAGTAATTGGATTTGCAATTTGTTTAGTTTGTGTATGCCTTTGAGTATCAAAGGAGAGTTAACCCTGCTGGAAATCTTGCATGATGTGATGGTCTTAAGCTCTCATGAGACAGTCTAACACAAACTTCTTAAGGCTGAATAAGAGACTTCTGAATATATTTTATTTTCCATCTTGGTTTACAATGTTTTACTGAAATATTCTCTAGCACTTTTAAAACCATTTCTAACAAAAATTAAAAACTAAACTTTATAAAGAAAAAGATGTGTGCTAGTTTGGTTTGACAGTTGGACAGAAGTTAGTGCTGGATCTCATTTTATCTGAAGCATTTTGACCATCCATAGAATATAACTAAGTTTTGCCCAATTTTTTCTTCTGAGCTAACTCTTAACACTATAATACAGTACATCACCATACATCCTCTCTATCTGTTACCAACATGATCATATATAAAGCCTCAGCATTAAATTTTGAATTCTTTGATAGTGTTAAAGAGACTGACAGAGTTACAAAGGAAAAAGTTTGTGGGAATACAATTCCTCTTCCCTTTATAAAAGTGGTTTTAAAATAGAAGTTACATTATTTTCCACTTTTTGCTATTAGTAGATCTCCTGGGTACAGTTACCTTGGAAACATCGTATTCTAAAGGAATAAGAATATATGGAACATTTTCTTGCTGCCATTGATAATGTCTGGAAAAATGATGCTGCTGATAGCAGTAGGAAAACATTCAGTTTAGCTGAACTAGAAGCCTGACCTCTAAGATAAAGTTTGGAAAAGAGAGAGAAATCTTGGTTTGGAATGTCTGGAGTTGAAAATACTTGATGCTTTCCAGCCTCTGTTTTATAAGACCAACTGGTGGCTTAGTGGAAAGGATTGTGTTCACGGATCATGGCTTTATCAAGTGTATTATCTAAAGTACAGCACAATTTGAATATAGTACATATATTAGAATATAATTACATCACTGAGTTGCAAAGAAAGATGATGCAATATTCAGGTCTAAGCTCAGTGCCTAATTATTATTTACAGATATCATGATTACAACAAAGCTGGAGTAAACACTGCAAATTCAGCCTTTCTGAATTATTAAAATCATGGAAGCATTATTACTCTGAACTACTGTTCCTTTAAATTTCTGAGAGGTGACAGTGACATGTGCCTTATTTTGCATGAACCCTGATGTGGAGAGTGTTATCATGATCAAGTGAAGCTTTTGAAAGGCTTCCTAGAAGTCTTCCTTGAGTCTGGGATTTTCTTAAACTCTCAAAGGACACTTGAATCTACACTGTACTTCATATCTACACAGGATCCAAACCTATATGGGATCCATGGAAAATCATAGTCCTGATTCAACATTTTGGCACTTTGAAATCTGTGTGTTTATGAGAGCTGCATATGGGTTGTTTCTATTGAAAGGGAGATTCTCCAGATGGGACTGGCCTAAAAGCAGGATTGCATGGTCCACTGCTATCCTAGCAGTGACAGGAAGATGCTTTGTGAGAAGCAGAATAATTCTACCACCAGTGAGGTTGCCAAGTTTATTCATTTACTTCCATTTCAGGAGGTAATACAATCTCTATTTTTCAGTTTCATTTACTGAGAGATTGGATTTTATGTTGCATCACATGCTATTTACAGTTCTTAGAAGGAGGAATAGGTAAACTTATCTTTTCACAGTCATCTGATTTTAAAGGCTGATGCCTTGTCATCGACAGTCTTATAAGCCAGTACCAAAACAACCAATGGTGCAGGAGAGGATCTAGTTTTCTATACTTGTAAATCTTAACACATGAAACCTTTAACAGCCCTGATGTACAGGTGAACACAAAGAGATGTACTGTGTGGAAATGTGACATCTTTGGGTGAAAATCAATAGATCAATCTGGATACTCAGGTGAAATCAACATCAAACTCAAGATACTAAGTCATTATATTGGTGACGGAAGTATTATACAAAAAGTTAAGAAAGCAATAAATGCCAATGGTATTTTATATTAAATTAATCTATAACTGCTTCTTCCACTATTTAGTTTCAAATTTGTTTCTTCAAAGCATTAGTTTTCTCTCAGAAAACAGCAGAAGTATGAAAGAGAGAAAAAGACATTGTCAGAGCTTCTGGCTGTGTATCAGGTCCCTTTTTTTTGTACTTACTCGTCGAATGGCTTTTCTTTAAATTTGTAATTGATAAGTTGTGGACTATTGAAAACACCTGAGAATAGAACAGCTACAGCTCTGGTTTGTGGAAGGGAGTAGGTGTTCAACAGACCCTTGACCAAACTTTTGCACAGGATACTGAGGATCTCAGAAAGTAACAAAATAACAATACAAGGGAAAAAAGCATAGGAGAGAAAGAAACGTTTTCAAAATTGCATTAAAGGTTACAGGAAGTAGTTCGGAGGTTGAACTGGGAGTACTTTAAAAGCAATGACTTAGATTTTAATTTATTATTGAGAAGGGGAATAGTATCATTAGACAGTATGGTATTGTTTGTTGTTTTTTCCCCCCTTAGATTTTTTTATACTGATTTCGTTCTCAAGGAAAGACACCTCTCAAATACTGAGCATGAGTCAGATAGATCTTATTTATTCCAGGGTGCTGGAGCCATGTTTTGATTGTGTCTTGCCATTTCTATTATCCAAGTTAGCAAGTTCTGTTAGTTTTAGGGAGGGGATGTATCATTGGGAATTAAAAATTATGGTCACAGCAGTGTCAGGCAGAACAACAATCATGTGCTTGCTGGAAGAACAGAAATTTTAAAAAAATAGTATCACACCTTCAGCTAACCCTTTGGAGAATGAATTTTATACACTTATCTCCAGTGATGATGCTGTGAGACCATGTATGTAGTTAAGGTAGGTCATTCTCATGCTATGGAAGTCAATATAGCCAGGCAGTTTGATGAATGCCTGACCCAGCATATGCAGGGCTAAGTGCCTGAAGACTGCTCCTAACGCATTACCTCATGCTCAGAGAAAAGGTGTGGATACTGAAAAAGCTTCAGCAGAGAATTTCTTTGGCTCTCTGTAGCATTTTGTGAGAGTTCTTTCTTTCCCATGCAAACTATCTCAGACTATGTTACGGTTTTGCAAACTTCTTGCACCTGCAGGATGTTTGCCTGATTGTTATGGTTTTGACTAGGAAAATATTTAGAAATGGGTGTCTTAGAATTTGACCAGTCCCCTCAAGGGATGGATGGCCAGACGGCCAATTGCCTTATGCCACTTAACACACCTTTTGCGAACGAGTATATAAAAAACCCTTGGAAATTATTAAAGTTGCTTCCTTTCATCTCTGATCCTGGGATTCTGCGTTTTTCTTACTTCGCCGTTCGGACTCAGCTGCGACATCAAGGCAGCCCAATCTACTGTCAGTTTAAAGAGGCTTGAAAAAACAGATTGGAGGCTGATGTGTCAAGTCAGCAATTTAGAGAAATATTTGTATCATTGACTGTCCAACATGAGATTTGGAGTCATTATCAAGCTTGTTTGATAAGGAAGAGAAGAAAAAAAAAAAAACAAGAGAAAACCAAAAGGAGAAAAAACCAAAGATGAACTCCTGATTAAAAACCACAAAATTTTAATTTATTTAGTTTAATTTTTTTCCTTCTAAAATTATTCTATATTTTCCTCTGGAATGTGGTGCATTACTATAAACAGATCTTGTCTCTCCCCAAATTGATAATGATAGCTGGGTATTGTAGGGAACTACAGCTGAAGACTGAATTTTATATGTAAGCCTCTTTATTCAGCAATAGTGGCAAATAAAAGGAAAACACTACATACCAATCTCAAAAGAACATTTGGTAAAGTCCAGCTCTCCAGCAGACCAAGCTCCAAGAAATGAGCCCATGGGTTCCTTGTGCCTAAGCATCTTTAATCAGGTAAGTTTGACAGGTCTTTGTATCTTGCACCATTTATTTCCTGAAGGTTGCTGCTTGCTATAAAACATTCATACTTTTATTGACTTATTAACTCATTTAGCCAAAAGTCAAAGAGATATTTAGGCTCTAGGTGTTACATCAGCACTTAGGCATTCAGTTCACAAGACATCTTCAAATGCTACATAAATAATGTTTTCCAACATCCCCATTGCGCAATATGATTGGTGTCTTTATGTGGATTCATGCTAATTCACTGCCAGATAATACACATGTTGCTCATTAGTCTGTTATCTAGCAGTTTATCAGTCATCATCTTAAGCACCCATTGCTTCATTTGCAATGCTTTATATTTTTCAGATCAGCTCACTGTTGCCTTAATGTGCAGTCACAATTCCTTATTGTTCTCCCGACTTTTTCATCCATGAAAGCTCACTTCTGACAACAAGAGTATTTAGATACCGTGACAATGTAGGGTTTGTGTATATGTGTCTGGCTGCAAAACATGGACTGCAGGAGGTGGGCACTGGAAGAGATAAAAACTAGCTGACTCTCAGAGTGTGGGGTGGGTGTCCAGGACTGGCAGCTGGAAGATGAAACCAACCTCTTTCCTATACACACGGGACATCCTTCTCATTTGTGAATAGCTTCTGTTAGCAAGCAGGAAAACAGAGGAGAGGCTGAGATATTTGTACCCTCAACAGCTTGAAGGGCCACCCTGTGTGGTGCCAGTCAGAACTGCTCTGCCATGTCAGAGATCAGCACGTTGCGTCACGCTCTTCTTAAAAGGTCTGCTGGCTGTGCTCCTTCCTGGCACTGACAGCTTTAGAGAGAAGTGATGAGGAAAATTTTATAGCAGCAAAGAATTATTCTGAACTAGGGAAATATTCAGCTCAGCTGCTCGGTGTGTGTGCAGTTACATAGCTAATGCCAAATAAGACAAAGTACATTTAGCAGGTAGATAAAAAAAAATCACAGAGGTACAATAACACAGTTCCACCTTAGTGAATCATCTTTCCTAGGTTAGAACCACTACCTAAAGATTGCTACAGACCATAAGTTAAAGAAAATTAGTTGCTTGAAGATGGGGAGAAAGATAGCTTTTTTAATCTGCTTTAACTTATCATTCTGGAAACTTCCTTTCCATTTTAAGTAGTTTATTTAAATTTAATCATGGGGGTGTCAGAGTATGAAAATGTCTGGTTATGATGTTGTTGGAGAATTTCAACTTTCACTTTAATGATACTACTTGTGCCCGTATTGAGAAGAGAAGTATCCATGGCAACAGTACAGTAATTCATAAACGGTAGAGCTGTATAAAGTCTCTCTACCACAAATATGTTTCAGCAAGAAAATCAAGCAGACACTTTTCATGACAGTGTTGCACAGCTAAAGAAGACCTCTCTTAAGTCAATGATTTGAACTATTTCCACAGTATATAAAATTATTCAGTATTTTCTGACTTAAAGAACTGACAAAACCAGATCAGAACCATGAAATTCTCACCTTCCAAGCAGATAATGTATCACAAAAAAAAGCTTGAATATGAGTTTTCATGTGAACTATGAAGTATAAAGTTGAAGTCAAACTGTTTCTACAAGTATATTTTTTTTTAATTATCAGATCATAGTGGAATAAATAAAAGGGAAACAGTCTGCTGGTACCTGCCTAGATTATAGTTTGTGTTCCTATTTAAGTCCAGCTAACTAAGCATAAATCAGCTTGTCTAAGGTTGCATGATAAAAAATGGTAGCATGATAAAAATCTAAGTACTCTGGAGCTTACTTTCTAAGGCAAAGATTTTTTTTTAGGGTGGGTTTGTTTGTTTAGTTTTTTACAGACTTGTAAGCATATCATTTTACTCAAGTTAAACATCAAACAACTCTCTTGTTCAAATAAGTGCAAAAAATTTATTTCTGCTATATTCTTTTAAAATGCAAATCAAGGAACTGATTTTCTAGACTTGGACTTTTCTAAGACTAGTTGTCTAACTTTGGTCAAGTCAGTGAAGACCACATGTCCAAAAAGGTTATTCCTCCTTTCTATTTTCATTCAAAAAGAGTAATTAATGTTGCTGTGATCCTGGCTGGAGGCCATTGTGCATTGAGGAGTTGGTGATCCCTGTCCCAGTGAGTCTGTGTGGTGCAGCCCCGTGCTGTGCTCTGCCAAATGTACAGCATGGACACCAAGCCGGTGTTGGACTTTGCATGTCCCTTGGCCACAGCATGAACTTGGTCTGTAGGCAGCTGCCACCCAGTGCTGGTCATTATGCAGCAACAAGTTATCAAGTGAGATGCTTTATGTTTGATAGTAGAAAAGACAACCAGAATTTTTTCTCCAAAGAAAATCCTATAAGAGTGCAAAAGACTAAAATGAGATTGCCTTAGCATGGATGCGATCTGCACAGCATGCCATGCTCTCACTGGACATCTGTTCAGTG
The DNA here is from genome assembly GCA_013397115.1 of Edolisoma coerulescens. Lineage (NCBI taxonomy): Eukaryota > Metazoa > Chordata > Aves > Passeriformes > Campephagidae > Edolisoma > Edolisoma coerulescens. The sequence continues at coordinate 1,388,006 of VWZW01006009.1, read as the reverse complement.
CTGCCCACCTCAGGGTTTCCAGCATATGAATGCACTTAGGATTGTTTATACTATCTTCTATTTCTTCATAGTTTTAGCTCCAATAAATGGCATTTTAAGGGATTCTTTCCTGAAGGGTCTTGAGTACCTTTCTTAACGGTACATAAATGAGCTATCATCTCCTGGTACAAAACATGTATGTAATCTAGATAATCAAATAAATCAGCTTTTTAAAATGCCAGAGGGATTACACATAGCTCACAGTGAGAGATGAGGCATTGCTCTGACATGTTGCCTTTCTGCTTGAGCTTGGAAGTTCAAATACTGATATGCTATATTGGTGTCTGATAACTGACATTTCTGGTTTACTACTTAGTAACTTCTTATACAAACTTTCTTTCCTCTGAAGAATACCCTCTATACTAAACATCAACACATATTTCAAATAACCTTCTTTTCCAGTTACTAAGATAAGCTGCTTTTGAGATAGACCAGGTTAAAAGAGTTTTGGAGGAAATTTTGAGCAAGATGAGCAGCACCTTTTCTTGAGGTCTCCATACCAAAAATAGCTTTTCCAAATAACCTTAAATGCTGGCAAAGTGAATTTTGCTGTCACAGTTCAAGGAGTCACTATCTGAAGCAGAAATAACCTTTTCAAATGAGAGTTTTAAGGAGAAGGTATGGTTGAGCTTATAATACTATATATACTTCAACATTAGAGTAGGAAACTACTCCCATGTTGCCTTAATAGGATTTTTACCAAACAGCGTTAGACAGTAATTACTTATTTCCAGTGAAATAAGAGGTTGGACTTTTCAGTCTTCAATACCTTCAGATTATTGGAGCACTGAAAGCTAGCATCTCAAAAATAGAAAGAAAAATTACAACCTTACTGTTGCAGCTGTGTTTAACAGCCAGTCCTCAAAGTGAATGACCAGACAGATCAAATGCAATCAAGATCTTAGATCAAAAGAGAAAATGCCTTTCCCTTCAGTAACAAGACAACACTTACATAGATAGTGGTACAGTACAGGTTAGCAGAGAGATCTGCTCTGGATATCTGATTATACAGCTTGGTGCCAGCACAAGCAGTAGGTTTTGTTGCAGATGATCAGTCACGACAGTTTTCTTAGTCTGATACACAGCTCTAGGTGTGACTAGGTCATGTGATCCCTGGACAGTCAGTGACAAAGAATTTAAAAGAAAGTTCCTGCTTTCCCTCACCGTTCTGCAATCCATATAGTCTCCTTGAGCTGGAGATTCCTGTTTTCTCTCCCTGTGGTTTAGGATATGCACCCTTCTGAGAACCTGCTAATGACCTCATGAGCACAACTGAGCCATGAACATTACTTCTGTTCTGCTCTAAATCCATTCCCTGCCCAGGTTGCACTCAGATTGTTCAAGACATGACCGTCTGTGCTCATAGTCTTAGCCGCTCAGGTTTCAACCTGTGCTTAGGCTTTGTGCTTCAAAGGCTTCTGGTATTCTGCAAACAGGACTGTGCACACTAACTTATTTTAGGGTCGCTAGTAGTTCACCTGACACAGAAGTAGCTTCTTTGATGCGTATGTGTACATTATTACCTTGACTACATGCTGTAACATCTGTCTAAAAATGACAATGTTACTTAAAAAGAAAGACCCTTATAAAGATTCATGACTTGGTTACAGTATGTTTTTTGACACTGGAATATCTTATTGTTAGTTTACTTTTAGTACTTTTAGGTGAAATTATTTTGTTTCAATGACCAGGGAGGTGTGTTAATGCAAGTGTAACCTGTCTATCTGGAAGATTGTCTGTCACGTTGTAACTGATTCAGGTTGGTAATCTTAACAGAAAATACTGTGGCTAACTTGCCTTAATTTATTGTAATACAATTTTCACTCTTGTTTACACTAATGCATATTCAGAGCTATTAGGTCATATTTTGTATAAAATCACAGAATTAGAGAATCACTGAAGTTGGTAAAGACTTCCAAGATCATCCGGCCCAACCGTTAACCTTACACTGCTGGTCCACCACTAAACCATGTCTCTAAGCACCACATCTACAATGAATGTTTCTCCTATCAGTCTAGTGTTTTAAGTACATACCTCTCCCACTTAAATTCTCTTGTCTGTATTAATAATATGAATTTCTTCTCCACCTATAATTCCTTCCTTATTACAAAATTCTTCTTAATATGTCATTTTCATAACCGTTTCAGGAGCTTTTCTTACCTTGTATTTACTTCCCCTTTCTCATGCCAGCACAAAACAGGAAGTTTTTTATAACTGAAGTTATATTTTCTCAGGTGTTCCAGATAAAAAATAATCATGTAAAGTAACTTTTACTTTCAAACTCAGTAAAAATTGATTCATATCCATTAGTTTCTTTGTTCTCATATCAAATTGTTACCAGAAAACAAGATGTTTTAGAATTTAAACTGCTTAACAAGCTGATATCAATAGTCCTACATTTCTCTGTGAGGGTATACTAAGAAAAGTACAGACAGTATTCTTAATCTGAAATTACTTTAAGAGGAAGTGGAAGAGATTTTTTTCTATATTGACGTACAGTTGTTCCTAGTAATTTTACTGTGCTCTCAGATTTTGTCATTTCAACCTGGAGACCATTTTACAATGTGTAAACATAAGCTTTTTTTTTAAAGTTTTGAGAAAATACGTTTTACATAGTTTCAAATCTTCTACCAAGTACTTGTGGAACTGAAAACACTTGATCACAGGTTGGCTGTCTGTGTGGAATCCAACTGATACTTTCCAAACTAGCTATACAAGAAGTGTCTTTAAAAAGTGTAAGGTTGAAACTCTGTAGAGTATAATGAGATGGGACAGGGAACAATAGTTATATTTCACTTTTCCCCCCTTTTCTCAAAAGCGGTTGTAGGATTTCCTCCTACCATGACCTCAGGAAATTTTTCTGAAGTTCTATATTATGGAAGTCATTTGTTTAAAATATTTTGTTTGACTCTATTTATTTCTCCCTCTTTTAATAATTCCCTGAAAGAAATTTTCAACACCTGCTTTTGTATCCTGACTGTTGAGATGGGGTTTTGGATTTCTTCACAATTTTGTTCTCCATCAAAAGGCTTGGTGTGTAAGGTGCACTGTCCCTTTGCAAGTTGACTCATATGTTTTCTTACAAACAAGAACTATCTAGTTGTTTATACTCTGAGTGACAGAAATTATCTCACCTTTGCTGTGTCTCTAATCATCTCCTCTTGGTATTACCTTTATCCCGAAGCATTGAAGGACTGTTTTCTACACTTTCAAGTTGATTTATAATTACTATTATTTCTGATTAGATTTTGATTTCCTCAGAAATTCTCAATTCTAGCTTTATTTTGCCTATTTCAGTCTGTTCTACAATACAACAGGACTTACAGAAACACATACAGATACTGTTGCTCTCAAAGGATATTAATCCTAACCATAATTAACTCTTCTTAGATTCTGACAGTGGGATAATTTTGGACATTACTCATGTGTCTTGAACTAATGAGAGTATGGCTAAGATGATTGGTGAATTTGGATGTAAGTATCCAATTATGCCTGTTTGTATTGTTATGAAAATATGTAGTGCTCTTTGCAGAGTCTTTATAGATGACAAAATTAATTAATCTAATTTTACTGTTGCTTACTACACTATGAAAGGATTCACTGCCTATTGTTCATTTCCCTACATCTTCCTTTAATCTGTCATCACTAGAGTCCATAAAAGCAACTTCCATGGCATGTGCTTGGAATTTAAATTCAAAAGAGCCCATTTTCAAGTTCTGCAGAAAATACATCTTTTATATTGTCTTACTTTTGCTCATTGTAACCTTAGGTACAGATAAGAACAGCTTTTTCGTATCTTTTTCTAATAATTCTTTAATGACTTCCAAGCCAAAGCCTGACAACTGCATAATTTTCCCAGTTTCTGTTGAGCTGTTTAATCTCCACCATAGAATTGCAGAGACATTTAAAATTGGAGAGACCTTTCTGTATAATTTCTTGCAAAGCTGTCCTGTGCATGTAGTTCTGTTTTGCGTGACCCACAACCCCACTAAGAATCCCTGAGCTTCAAACCAGAAAGGCTGCACATGTAGTGATATTAATAGTTTCCCACCCAGCATGGTTTGAGAATCTTTGCCAGTTACACTTTCTTATGGGTGATGTTATGCCTGGCCCCCGTTGCCCCCTTAGGTCAATCCCTGTCCTTTCACTTCCCTAGAAATATTATAAAATCCTTTAAAAAGTTAAGATTTCCAGGCTTTTCTCTTGCCCGTTTTGCCAGTCTTTATTGCTTTTGTCAAGGTAAACAAGTAGAGAATCAGTACTGATATTCTAGTAGGGTCACATAGATCCAAATCTCTTAGCCTCCAACTTTATTCAGACTAAAACAGCTGAAAATAGGCTCTCTCTTTCTCTCCCCCTTCCCAAATCTCTCTCTCTCTTATTTTTTTTTCCCCTAAGAGTTCAGAGGAAAATAGTAAGGCTAGAAATAAGTGGATATTAATTTCAAATGGATCTGCAGCCTCTTAGATGCAGTAGATTAACTCTAGCAGCAACGTAAGTGAATGGTAATTCAAATGATGTGCAAAACAAAGCCACACTGAACAAACAAGTATAATGAGTAGTGCTCAGGCCATCAGTCTAAAAAAAAATTAGGGTCCTTTGTAGTCAGAATCCATTCGTTAAAATGGATCAGCCTGAGCTATGGACTTTGCCACTAAAGAGATTATAAAGAAAAAGCGGTGTAATTTATCAATTGTAAACCACTAAATTAGTATCACTGGCAATAAAAATCCACAAGCTTCATTTTCCAATTCTCAGATATAGCAACTTATTCAGTGATTCTTTATCCACAGTGCTTCAACAATAACTGACAAACCAGCTCATCAATATATAGTAAACAGCTTTAATTTGGTTTACTGATTTGTTAGATCTCTGCAGGCTTCTCTGTCCTTTACACCAATTCACATTTATCTCACATTTCTGCTGCAATAATGATTAGTACTGAGGCTCTTTCCTACACTAAAGGGTACGCTTCATCTTTCATTTCTTAATGTACTGTTTATTTTGGGTTACAGTGAACTGGAAAAATTAAACCATAAACATCAAATATATAGTTAAAACATTGCAGAAGGGTCAGTGGATCAGCCTGTTTACTCCGTAGAGGCTATGGAAATATAATTTTATAGAAGCATTTGTTTTCAGTCTAGGTTCACGGACAGGCAGCACTGTTGTCTTAGAAACTTGAGGTTCAGTGTTCTCCAGCTCCGTTTTTCAACGAAGTGGAAAAACAAAAGATTTACATTCAAGAAAATATATTCACAGGAACCATGCACTTAAAGTTTCTAAACCATTTTTCTTTAATGGATTATGATCATTAGTGTTGGAACTTTCCATATCCTCTATACTTTCCTTTGCAGTTTATTTTCGCTGAATCTGTGACTTGTCTATTGAACAATATTTGTTGGAGACCGTGCAAGGGGTGCTAGCAGCCCTTTAGTAAAGCCAGCATTTGACACCTAAAAAATCTGTGCTTACCACCTGTTTTTATTAGGAAAAAAACATAGAATTGGATCACACACATTCCCATTTGCAAATATTTACTGGGATAAAAAAAAAAAAGAAACACAAGTGTCATACATTAGGGCTCTTGAAAAGCCATGACTTTTTGGTACATTTATTACAAAATATAAAGATACTGGCTTTTGTTATATATGAAAAAAGTGCTTGAGGTAGCAGAGGAAGTAGGGAGAGAGAAGCTTTTATTAAAAGATCCGTGGTTCTAAATCTCTAAGCCCTTTTGCAGTTGATGCAGGGATGTGTACACTGTCCACATCACAGTGCTATTCAATAGCAGCACAGGCTGAGAATAACTTCCAGACACCTCAGCCAGTAATTTGCAGAGAATAGTAGCAGTGGGGCTCCACTATTTTTTACTGCTGTTAACTGTAGATAACTGCTAATGAGAAAAACTGAAGTTGACAGGTGGTCATGATGTATCCTAGAGTGATGTAGCACATCTCTGATCCATAACATTTAAATGTTGACAGTACCATATATTTGAGGGAAGTTGCTTTGTTCTCCTGGAAGCAATACAGCTTACTGATGTGAAAGCATTGATCAAGTCCAGTCAAATTTCATCTAGGAGATGTGTTTAGATCAGTCTCTCCACCTCTTCTTCCTGGTGCTCAATGGGTTTAAACAAGCTATCAAAGCCAAGAAATAGCCCCTCTGCTATATCTTCTGACTCTTTATGTTGGAGAACATTTTCATTAATGTAGCTTCTAAATTTTCTCAGTAGTCACTCCCAGTTCTAGGTTGGTGAACCAAAATGTGTCATTTTGTCACTAAATCTTAAAAAAAAAATGGAAATACCGGCAATAAGCCATTGGGAGTTAGAAGCCTAATGACAATGTGGGTCCTAGTGAGCTTTGTAAACCATTAGAAGCCATCTACGTATGACAACGTTGAAAGACAACAACCTTCCATGTGCAATATCCTGGGTTTGAAATCAGCAGCAGTAACATCTTGTGCTCAGTTTCAAACAGGTTGGATTGCCATCACCAGAGGAATAAAGTCAGTTGAATCCCTTTAGTGCGAGGATGAACTGTCACTCACTGAGGTGAACAGCTCCGGTGCAGGCATATTCTGCAGCAGAGCAGGGGATCGTGGTGAGCAGGGCAAATTTCTAGACCCAAGAAAACTGCATGAGAATGCTGAGACCCATGTGGAATCTTTAGACTCTTTAGTAAAGATCAAGTTTATGACCACCTGAAGAACCTGAACGTACATAAATCTATGAGATGCAATGAGATGCATCCCAGAATCCTGAGGGAAATGGCTGATGTAGTTGCCAAGCCACTCTCCATGAAACTTGAAAAGTCATGGCAGTCCAGTGAAGTTGCAGGTGACTGGAAAAAGGGAAACATTGTACCCATCCTTGAAAAAGGTAGAAAGGAGGACTCTGTGGATAACTGATCTGTCAGCCTCATCTCTGTGCCTGGGAAGATCACGGAACAGATCCTCCCAGAAGCTGTGCTAAGGCACATGAAGGACACGGAGGTGATTCAAGACACCCAGCATGGCTTCACCAAGGGCAAGTCCTGCCTGACCAACCCAGTGGCCTTCTGTGATGGAGTGACTCCACCAGTGTACAAGGGAAGGGCTACAGATATCATTTAACTGGACTCTGTAATGCCTTTGACACTGTCCTCCATAACATCCCTCTCTCTAAATTGGACAGAGATGGACTATGATGCATAGACTGTTAGGTGGAAAAGGAATTGATTGGATGGTTGCATGCAGAGAGTAGTGGTCAAGAGTGCAGGGTCCCAATGGACACCAGTGACAAGTGATGTCTCTCAGGGGTCCCAAGTGAGACCAGTGTTATTTAATATCTTCATTAATGACTTAGGCAAAGGCATTGTGTGCACCCTCAGCAAATCTGCAGATGACACCAAGCTAAATGGTGCTGTTGACACACCTGAAGGACAGAGTGCCATCCAGAGGGACCTGGACAAGCTCCAGAACTGGGCCCATGGGAATCTCATGATGTTTAACAACACCAAGTGTGAGGTTCTGCACCTGGGCCAGGGCATCCCCCGGTACAAACACAGGCTGGGGGGTGAACAGGTTGAGAGCAGCCCAGGGTAGATGGACTGGGCGGTGCTGATGGATGAGAGGCTGGACACGACCTGGCCATGTGCACTTGCGTTCCAGAAAGTCAAACACATCCTGGGCTGCATTCAAAGCAGCGTGGCCAGCAGGGTGAGGGAGGGGATTCTGCCGCTCTGCTCCACTCTGGTGAGACCCCACCTGCAGTGCTGCATCCAGCTCTGGGGTCCCTGCACAGGAAGGACACCGACCTGTTGGAGCAGGTCAAGAGGAGGCTACCAAGATGATCAAGATGATCACAGAAATGGAGCACCTCTCCTACAAGGAAAGGCTGAGAGGTTTGGGTTTTTTCAGCCTGGAAAAGAGAAGGTTTTGAGGTGACCTAATTGCAGCCTTTCAGTACCTGAAGGGAGCCTACAAGAAAGATGGAGAGAGACTATTTACAAGGGCAGGTAGTGACAGAACAAGGGGGAATGGCTTCAAACTGAAAGACAGTAGGTTTAGATTAAATATTAGGAAGAAATTATTTTCTGTGGGTTTGGTGAAGCACTGGAACAGGTTGCCCAGAGAAGTTCCATTGCTGAAAGTGTTGAAGGCCAGACTGGATGGGGTTTTAAGCAACCTGGTGTAGTGGTAGGTGTCCCTGCCCATGGCAGTGTGGTTTGGAGCTAGATGATCTTTAAGGTCCCTCCCAACCCAAACCATTCTATGAGTCTATGAGGATAAGTGATGATAACACAATTAAAGTGGCAGTAGTAGCTTCTGGGTGTTCACCTTAGCAGTATGGCTTCTGCTTGATGCAGTGTGCTGCTGATGGAGGCCTGGGTGTGGGTGTAGAGGGGAGCAGAAAAGGAGGAGCTGGACTCATATATCTTTTACAGTTCCACTGATGGTTTGCTCAAAGGCAGGATCCACAAATAGCATTAATTGATGCCCAAGTGCTGGTGAGAGATATGTCAGCAACACTCAATATAGATGAGAGTCTAACATGGTTTGTCTATGATTTATTATCTGGCAAAGATGTTTTACATAGCTAGACTCAAAAAATAGCGACCTTAGGCTCAATACTCTAGAAATATGCGTTTTCTGTGGAACTGTGTCTGTGTAGGCACATATCCTCTTATAAATCCATTCCTCACACAAGATGTTCAATGACTCACTTTTACTGGCCATTAGGAAAGCAAACCACGCAGGAAAGGTTAGTTTTCCAGACTCATCGCTCCATTCAAGTATTTCTGGTTTTCAGGTCTACAGAATAATTACCTCTTGTTTAGAATACTGTCAGCATCTTGTCTATACTGACACCGATATGTATTTTAAGCAGCTTTTAACCCAGTTTGGTAAACTGGATAAGTTGAATCTCAAGAATAAACTTGTGACTCTCACCTCTCCCTCACTCTGAAAACACTTTAAAATTCAGTTGTCTCAGAGGTTTGTTGTGTGTTTGTTTTGGCTTTCTGTTGTTTGATTTCTAGCAGAATATTGTAAAGTTTATGTAATTTTGGGCCTAGCAGTTAATGTGTCCCCTGCAGGCAGGCTCCATATGAATTAGAAAGAAATTCAATTACTGAGCGACTGATAACTTATCTCAACAGAATGCAAATGGATTAAGATGGCTAAGTGCTCACTTGCTTATAAATGTAGCGTTTAACTAGAAAAAATGCTCTTCAAGAAAAGCAACAACACAAAAGCTATTTTTATGTTTTATACTTCTAGGGGTTTATGCGTTTCATATTGCACCACTTACAATTCAGACTATAGTGGTCTTTATTACAATAAATTAGAATGAAGACAATAAAAAAAATTATTTTATTTCTGAAACAGAGACAGTGGATATATTTCCTCTCTAAAAAAGATTAATGACCCTTTTGATAAAAAGTGTTACACATTTTATACATATAGATTTGCTTTTCTAGGACATTAATACTGAAATTAAGACTTCAGTTTCTGTAAAATATGGTCATCTCTATGCGTGATCGTTATTTATTATACATGGAACAATGAGCTAATTTTATTTTCCTGTTTTAAAAAAAACCCTTCTTTATGCAGTTCTCATACTGATGTTAATTTTATATATATGCAGAAATTGGTCTGTGTGTGTTTCTCATCTTCACAACCAGTGGAGGCATATATTTATTAACTTACAGAGTTAATGAATTAGCCCATGTTTCTCTGTGGGCTTAGAGAATATGGAAGTTATTTATTCTTAGTGCATGTAATGTATATAGCTGTAGGCTCTTCACTGATGCATTTCCTT